>JAJONR010004379.1:0-46941 GCA_029582245.1 Solanum etuberosum
GACAATATATATATATATATATATATATATATATATATATATAGAAGGATTTTGTGTTTTTTTTTTTACATATATGCTGAACAAATAGTTACTGTATCAAGAGGTAAATGCCATAACTTGCGTTACTTCTTGTTTTGATACTGATAAATTGTTATCATATTACAATTGTTTATTTGTAATTGATCGTTAAAAAAATTGTTATAGCATTAAATTAAGAAAGATTCATCAAAATTAGTGAAAACAATCTTTATCATATTTTTTTGAGGTGTGACCCTTTTTCAATCCTATTAACACGAATGTTTTATGGATCGATCTATCTTTTTTTAAAAGTGTATTTTCAAAAGTCTTAGACATAAGGTTATTTTGTATTATAAGTAAAATTTTATTCAACGTGTAAATAATTTTATTAAGAGTAAAATCTTAATTGTTTTTAATTATTCATTTTTTATATATATTTCGAATAAGGAAAGATTTAATACATAAAATTTAGTCAATTTTAAAACTCTAAATGTCATATAAGTAATTAAATGATTATTTTCTCAAGTGTGAACTATGTTTTAAAAGCATAAAAAAAATTTATATTTTGCTATGAGGCTTCGTACTTTAAATATTTAGTAAACTTCCCGTTTTATCATTTATGAAATGTATTAATACAAATTGAAGTTAGACTTTATAATTTATTTTTTCGTACCATGAATAAAAAATTTGTGATGGATAATTACTTAGTTCAATAAAGAAAGAATTACTACTCCTATAAGTTAACAAAATTAGAATTAATTTTAAAGTTGTAAATGGTTATATCTCCGTCCCAAATATAATGTAAAGTCATTTGGACACGAAGTTTAAGAAATACGAGAAGAGTTAGTTATGTTTACCAAATTGCATTCATTACCGTTACTTTAATACTACTTACTTTTAGTTGACTTTTATTCACAATAAAGTGTTGAGTGGGATCCAATAAGGATAAAATATATATGGTGCAATTTAATAGTAGTCAGAAAAAGTAACCCTTTTTTTTACGAATAAAAAAAAATATCACATGAGATAGATTAGACTTTTGACATAGTTCAAATAAGGAAAATTTATAAAGTATAATTCTAATCAATTTCAAATAACTACGTCTTACAAATAAGTAAAGATGATAAATGATGATTTTCTCTATTATTATTTTTCCTCTATTGTTCAATCAACATTTCCATAATTTCCATAGATAGAAAACGTGAAAAGAATCTAGTAAAAAATTAAATTATGAAAATACCCTTTAACTATTAATTAATTTTCTTAAAATCATTGAAACAATGCACTTTTCATTTAATATTTGCTTGAAATTCAATGAATTTGGACGGTAGAATTTTATGGTGAATTAACACTCTTAATTGCAGCAAAATTATACTTTATAAATATTTTATTTTTTTCTTCTTCGTTTATTTAATTAGGTTTCTATATATTCCAATTGAAGTATTATATCATGCTTCACTTATCTATCAAGGTAAAGATTTTTTTTTTTTCAAAATCTCCTTATTGTTCACAAAATTCTCCTAGTTTTTCTATTTCTTAATTCTTATTTTTTCTCTTTGTTATTCTGAATTTAATTGATTTTTTATGTTCTTTTTTGTTCAGTGAAAAGAAGATCTAGCAAGTAGAAGTTTTTTATAAAAACAATAGAAGAGGGTGTTACATGTTATATTTATTGGTACAAAAATTGATTGAAGGTTTTTCAAGATTTCATCTACTTATCAAGGTACCATTTTATTCAATTTTTCCTATTTATATATTTTTGAAATATAATATAAATTGGTTGAAAGGTTTTATAAGAGTTCTATTAAAAAGGTGTTGTATTTTATTTGTATCTGTTTTATATTTTTGAGATATTCCAAACATTAACTTGAGCGTTATTTCGGTAGGATATGGTCTTTTGATTTACCCAAAAAATCATTTATGTTTGTATTTAGGTGGACTGTATACTTTTTGGGGATGTATTTTTTTTTGTAAATTTTAATGTGGGATGCTTTGTGTATCGGATTTTTTTAAATTTTTAAATAGTATTTTTTTTTTCAAAAGTTTAAACATAAGATTATTTTGTATTATAAGTATAATTTTTATCAACGTGTAATTGTGCTTTTAAAAAGTGGAATTTCAATCGCTTTTAAATTTCTATATTTTTCAAACCTGGAAAGATTTAATACATAAAATTTAGTTAATTTTAAAAGTCTAAATATTAGGTAAATAATTAATTGATTATTTTGTCAGTGTGAAATCTATTTTAAAAGGATAAAAAATGAATTATATTTTGGCTTCATAAAATAAATATTTAGCAACTTAATTAAACTTTTCATGTTCCTTTTATGAGATATATTAATGTAAAATGAAGTTACACTTTATACTAATATATTTTCTCGTATCACGAGTTGAAAAATTGTAATGGATAAGTAGTTAGTTTAATAAAGAAATGATTACTATAAGTTATCAAAATTATAATCGATTTTTATGTGTCGTCATTTGACTTGAAATTTCTATCTCAATTTATATGATGTTATTTGACTTGAACGGAGTTTAAAAAATAAGAAAAGAGTTTGTTATATTTACCAAATTTTCTTCATTAAGGTTAATTTAGTACTCACTTATTTTAGTTGACTTTTATTCACAACGTGTTGAGTGGAATTCAGTTTGGATAAGGATAAAGTGTTGAGTGACAATTTTATCTTCATTTTTTTGTCTTCAATAAACATTCCTATTTCTATAAATAGAAAAAGTGAATTACATAAACATCTCATAACTCTAATTAATAATTGTCCACTATTGACTTGACACATATCTTAAAAATAATAAATAATAAGAGTAATATTACTATTTTATCCTTTAAATATTTTGAATTTAACGTTTTGAGAAATATATTAGATATTGAATATTGAATAGCAAGAGTAAAATAGACATAAAAGGATAAAATTATCTCTTTATTTTCTAAATTTGACAAAAATTATTTGACAACTATTTTTGATACAGTAAATATGGACAGAGGTATAATTTATTTTCTTAAAAAGATTCACTTTTCATTTAATATTTGCTTTGAAATTCAATGAATTGGACTGTACAGATTTTTGGTGAATTAACACTCCTTATTGCAGTAGAAGATTACTCCTTTAAATATTTTATTTTCTCTTCTTCCCTTATTTAATTAGGTTTTATCTTTATATATTCCAAGTTAAAATATTATATCATTCTTCACTTATTTATCAAGGTAAAGAAAATTCTTTCAACATTCTCCTAATTTTTCTACTTCTTGATTATTTTTTTCCCTTTGTTATTTTGAATTTAATTGATTTTTTTTATGTTCTTTTTGTTCAGTGAAAAAAATATATAACAAGTTGAAGTTTTAATAACAATAGAAAAGTGTTGGTGGCAGAAAAATTGATTGAAGACTTTTCAAAATTTTGTTTTATCAAGGTACCATTTTATTCAATTTTACCTATTTATATATTTTTGAAATATAATATAAATTGATTGAAAAGTTTTGTTAAGAGTTCTAACAAAAAGGTGTTGTTTTATTTTGTTTGCATCTGTTTTTATATTATTTGAGATATTCAAAGCATTAAAATAAGAAGACTACGTTAAATATTACTTCTCAGTTTTCTGTCAATGGAATAGAATAAATTAATGTAACACAGATCGAAAAATGTTTTTGATATCCATCATTATTTAGTATTGTTTTTAATATTATTTTTTATTGTGTTTTGATTATTGCATTATTTTATAGTTGTTGCTTCCTTCTGGTAGACTTTGCACTATTTTTTTGTGATTCAATATGTTTTCTTTTTTGTATATGAAATTGCAAACCGGTATGTTGTTGATCGGAAAATGAGGGCAAAAATTAAAGTGAGGTCACAATTCACGTGCTTTCGAGTAAAATTTACTTATATAATATTGATTATTTATATACTTTGAATAATATTTTATTCTTGTATTGTGTTTCGATTATTGTATTATTTTGTAGTGGTTACTTTGCACTATTTTCTTGCGATTCAGTATGTTTTCTTTCTTTGTATATGAAATTGCTGCATTTAAACCGAGGGTATGTTGTTGTTGTTTGAAAAATGAGGGTAAAAATTAAAGTGAGGTCATAATTCACGTGCTTTCGAGTAAAATTTACTTATATAATATTGATTTATTTATATACTTTGAATAACATTTACATTTTGATTGGATTGTGTATATGGACAACTAAAACTTTGAAATCAATTGAAAACTATTAGCATGAGCAATCTTTGAGTTCTTCCTTCCAACTTTTCAATCACTTATTATACATGTGTGTTCAGAAACTAGATTTAACGTAACATTTCACTTTCTTTGTTTGTGTATATGTTGTAAGTATAATTTATCAATGTAGGCTTCAAATGGTGAGAAATGGAGATGAGGATAATGAAGAAAGGGGAGGTGTGCGGGTGGAATCAACAGAGGATGCAATCAAGGACGAATATGTGCCTCCGTGGGAGAAACAAATAACGTGGAGAGCAATGGTGACCGGATTGATCTTGAGCGTTGTCTTCAACTTCATCGTTTGCAAACTCAATCTAACAACTGGTGTTATCCCTTCTCTCAATGTGGCAGCTGGACTCTTGGGGTTCGCGGGGGTTAGATCATGGACTGTTGTTATTGACAAGTTTGGCATGTTGAAGCAGCCTTTTACTAGGCAGGAGAATACTGTTATACAGACGTGTGTCGTTGCTTCTTCTGGCATTGCTTTTAGCAGCGGGACAGCAAGTTATATGTTGGGAATGAGTCCGTATATAGCAACTCAATCAGGGGCAGGAAATACCCCGAATAATACTAAGACACTTTCTATTAGTTGGATGTTTCCTTATCTTTTTGTGGTTAGTTTCGCGGGCCTCTTCTCCATTGTGGCATTAAGAAAGTTGATGATAATGAAGTATAAGTTGACATATCCTAGTGGAACTGCAACTGCATACCTTATCAACTGTTTTCACACTCCGAAAGGAGCTAAGCTCGCGAAGAAACAAGTTAGTTCATTGTTCAAATCGTTTGGGTTCAGCTTTATATTTGGGGCTGTTCAGTGGTTATTGGCACGGGATGAAGGGTGTGGATTTGGTAACTTGCATACATTTGGTGCTCAAGCTTATGCTAAAAGGTTCTATTTTGATTTCTCGTCTACGTATGTTGGAGTTGGTATGCTTTGCCCTTACATGGTCAACATATCATTGCTAATTGGTGCTATAATATCATGGGGTATAATGTGGCCAATGATTGAAGCAAAGAAAGGGGTTTGGTACTCTGCTGATTTATCCGCGGCAAGTCTTCATGGTATTCAAGGATACAGAGTATTTATCGCGATTGCCATGATGCTTGGTGATGGTGTTTTCCATTTTGCCTATATGTTGGTGGTCACAATCTTAAGTTTCACAAAGAGGAAGAATACTCGGAAAGAAGATGAAGAAGAGGATGATGGCAATAAGATACAAAACGAGTACTTCTTGAAAGACCAGATTCCTAACTGGGCAGCAGCTGTGGGATACGCTTGTATTGTAGTCGTGTCTATCATTGTGATACCCATTATCTTCCCCTCACTCAAATGGTATCAGATATTGGTTGCCTATTTAATCGCTCCTATTTTGGCCTTCTGCAATTCTTATGGAGCTGGCCTTACTGACTGGTCCCTTGCCTCAAATTACGGAAAAATTGCAATCCTTACATTTAGTTATTGGGTTGGTTTGGAGAATGGTGGAGTGATTGCTGGGCTCGCTTCATGTGGTTTGATGATGTGCATAGTAGACACAGCTTCTGGCTTGATGGGAGATTTCAAAACTGGTTACTTAACCCTTTCATCTCCGCGTTCCATGTTCTTTAGCCAACTCATTGGAACTGCCATGGGTTGCATCATAACCCCTCTAGTCTTCTCAATTTTCAACACTGCCTATATATTAGGTGATCCAAACGGTCCATACCCTGCACCATATGCTCTCATGTATCGTGGAATCGCCTTACTTGGAGTCGAAGGTTTTGGAAGTCTACCCACACATTGCCTCAAGCTCTCTATTTGGTTCTTTCTAGCTGCAATACTCATCAACCTAGTGACGCAGTTGCTGGAGAAATTTGAAACCAAGTATAGAATTTATCGATTCATTCCTAGTCCAATGTGTATGGCTATACCATTTTACCTTGGAGGGTACTTTGCCATTGACATGTGTTTAGGGTCATTGATCCTTTTCGGTTGGCAAATGTATAACAAGCAGAAGGCAAAAGATTTTGGACCTGCAGTGGCTTCTGGTTTAATATGTGGTGACTCCTTGTGGGGAATTCCAGCATCTATTCTTGCTCTAGCTGGTGCCAAAGCTCCATTTTGCATGAAATTTTAGTCAGATAATCGTTATTTCAGCTTTACATGTTATTTTAAGGTATGGTATTTTACTATTTAGTAGCGTTAAAGACAAGTTGTGTTTCTATATATTCTTCTTGTTTTCGAATTCATAGTCATTTTCATGATGTAACGCGATCTGCTAGCTTCGAATGGATTCTCTCTGTAGATGGTTCCTACTTCTGTTGCTCCCTTTCCTATTACATCATATGACTAGCAAAATGCTGCACGCTCTATTTGGTTTATGTTTTAATTGATAGTCATGTGTACTTGGCTTAGCCGTGTAAGGTAGGGTATACACAGACTTACCCTTGTGGAGTTAGAGAGGTTGTTTTCGAAAGACAAAGGAGGCTAAAGAATGAAAAACGTACACTTGACATGTTAAAAGTTTAATCACAAACTTGACTTAGTAAAATGAGGTCATCCAACTTAAAGGGCTGACAATTAATCACTCCAGGACTTCAACACTCTTTATTCATTAACAGCATTAGGCACACTATATCATTGGACAAACAACAATTTCAAAAACTTGATCTTAGACGCCTTAACTTGGTCACAACTGACAACTAAATACTACAACTCGTCCCCAGTGTCATATGGACACCTAATGCGCACATGACACGAATTTTGGAGGTGCCTAGATGATTTTTGAGGTGTCTAGATGTGCATGCTCATAGTATTTTCTTGCCAATTGAGGCCAAATTCGAGTGCCGCCTTGTCATAAGAAGCAGTACTTTTTGGAAGACGAATCCTCACCATTAGTTATATTATTCATGTTCATTTTCAGGGAAGACCGTGATTACCAGCAACCTTGCTCTCAAACTTGGTAGTGAGGTAGTTTTCATCGCTTATCTTCATTTTCGTAAGACCGCTGTCCCTATGAAGTCCAAAGGCGAAGCTAGAATATTAACTTTATGAAGTCAGAATTTTACAAAGACAAGCTTAAGTAACAATAACTAAATTCTAAATTTGGATTTATTAACACAAAAAAGCCAAACCTACATGCAGACTACTAGCTCCGCCCATACATCATAAACCACATTTCTGGACAGGGAATTAACTCTTGTGTATCTATTGAAACTTGGAATTCCCTAAAAGGAAACATTTAGGTTAACTCGAATGGAAAGAAGAAAAACAACATAAAACAGATCTTTGGATGTATTGTCCCTTTTCTTTTGTTTTCATGTTTTGTAAGAAATGGGTACATCTACCCAAAAAATCAATAGGTAGTTAAGTTCTTACACGATGTTGGTGACCTTATGCTAGACGTACTCACAGAGCAGTCAATCTCGTGAGACAGAGGGAGAGAGAGAGCAGGGATTGAGGTGGTGTCAGTGCTCAACGAAGTCGAAATACTATCCAAAGTAAACTAAAAGATTCAATAGAACAAGGCCTGCTCCATCAAAAGAAATCAAACTATACAAAACTCAAATGCAGAAAAGAATATTAGAATATGCTTTTTCTTAAATTACTCAACTCATATGTACAGAGAAGAGAGCTACAAATCAGAAAATTGGGTGAGACTTCAGGACTTGCAATTGGAAAAACTCCTATCAACTAAGTATGATACACAAGGGTCAGGGCCAAGGCCAATTAGACTTTGGGGAACCTGAAATGGATTATCAACGCATGCTGATCTCGCTGTTATCTCGGGTTGCATAACAGGAAAACAAATAAACCAATGCCTTGCTATATAGTTATACACATCTCCTCTACATGAAGTAACTGAGAGATGTTTTCTTTCTTGATCCGCCTTCTCCATACAAATCATTCCACTGGAGAAGCTCATTCATATTTGAAGATTCTGATGATACACTGGCACATACCTGCATTTGTCAACACACAAACAAGTCATGAACCTACTAAATGATATCAGCATCCAACATCACGTATGCAGCAAGATATTTCTCAGAAGGAACATGATATTTGATTGAGGTTATCAAATTAGCTGCTATTATGGAGGCATCAAGAGTGATGGTCATTTGATTGCATTATCTCAACTTCTCTTCTTCATTACAGGATAATGGGGTCTTCTGGAGCGTGCAAGCATAATAACAAGGATAAGATTAGTTGCCTAAAGAATAGCATTTGAGCTCGTAAGTCCAAGTACCAAAGTTCCTCGGACCCCCAACATGGCTTTACCCAATGGACATCCTCTTAATCACTCGTATCCACACTATTGCAGGCATTGCACCATTACAAAGATGGTGATGCTGTATAGGGGCCAAAGCAATTAGCTGATAAAACTAGGACGCAAGGTATATAACGTGGCTGCGCACCATTAAAAAACCACCATTGTAAAAGAGAAGAGTATTGGAATATCTCTATATTTCGCTTGTCAGATTAAGGGCCACCCAGTGCAGGTACAAGGTCCCTATACTAACGGCTGACTAGGAGATGTTACTGTAATAAAGAATCTTTAGACTTGCAACCCAGGAAAGTAGCCACTAGAAAGAGAGAATTATCTCAGTTGGAGGAGCTATTGATCTTTCAAGATGAATTCAGGCTACCTCATTGAAACCACAAAATGTTGTGGTGGACTCTAGTGCAACCACATGAACCGAATTCTATTTTAACTATTTCACCAGTAGCATGTAATAACACGTGAGAGCCAACAACACTCACCCAGTTAATGTGATTTACCCTTAATTGTATGACGACAGCTCCCAAACCCACCAACAAATATATAAATAAAATACAACTAATCACTTGAGTACATATCTATCTAACGTTGACGATCTGCAACAGGTTGACATCCGAAAGGATCCATGAGAGTCCCAAAGTTCGCTTGGCAGTAAATAAAGTTACCAACCTTTCTCCTGAACCCCAAGTAAATTTCACAAAGAAAGTAGAATGCAACACATAAAAATCATCTTAACAAACCACAGTATGTGCTATTGTACCTGCTCATGTGCATACTTAAAATCATCTATGTTAAGAGGACGAATGTCTGCACTACTATGCAATGCCGGTGTTGGCCTGTTCTCTGCAATTGCTGATGTTTTCTCCTGAAATCATGCCCCAAAAGTAAAAAAAAGAAAAATAATCGATAGATTAGCAGATTAAAGTGTAAAGACACCTCGCAGATGATGATGACCCAATAATTTCAAACATCACGAAATGAAACACATGCATCATGAAGCATAACTAAACGACTTCCAAACAAAATTAGTGATAGTTGCATTTTTTGTATGTTGTGGATCCAGGTCACCAATTCAACCAAATGTTGAAAGGGTCACCAATTCAACCAAATGTTGAAAGGTTACAGAATTTTTAGGAACAAGACAGAACTCAGTCGACTGACCTTCTTCTCCTTCTCCAAAATTTCTCTAATAGGGCAATGCGCAGCGCTCACACATAAATTCTGGGATAGGAAATTCAAAGTGGCAGTAAGTATGATATGCAACACGGAATAATAAATGCAGTTATTTTGAAGGGGAATTGCAAAAAACTAATGCATTAGGAAGTACAAGTAATCTTAATCCAGACCTTTAAATCACTCCCTGAATACCCGTCCGTCATAGTAGCAATAGCTTCCAAATCGACATTTGGGGCTAATTCTTCCTTCGCCAATATAACTCCCAAAATTTTCTCCCTATTTGAAGCATCTGGCAAGTTTACCATTAACCTGCATCAAAGGTACACTTACGGCATCACTACCCATAAATCGCTTAGACATCATGATCAATCAATCAGTTGCATAAATCACAAGGAAATAATTAAATTTAAGTTTTACCTACGGGGAAGCCTCCTAATAACTGCTTCATCAAGGTCAAAGGGTCTATTTGTTGCAGCAAGTACAAGAACCCGTTCCTTGTCTTTCGTACGCAAACCATCCCAATTAACCATGAATTCATTCTTCATCTTCCGCATAGCTTCATGCTCTCCCGGATTTTCTCGTCTTCCCAACATGCTGTCCACCTAGTAGACATGAAGAAATGGATGGAAAAGGAAAATATAAACAAGAATGACATAAAGAAGAAAACTTAATAACTTTATAGGGATGTGAAAAGGAAAATCAAACTGTCATCTACTTAGGAAATAAATTTGGGGCAGCGATGGTTGCATTGCGCAGAAAATGTCACCAACCTCGTCAACGAAAACAACACTAGGAGCTATTTTACTAGCTAACGTGAAGACTGCTTTGACATACTTCTCCCCTTCACCGAACCACTGGCAAGAAAAAGTTGTCAACCATTTTAAGGACAAGTCAGAAAAGAAATGGCAGAAACCACACATCAGTAGTACCTTGGATGTAATGCTTGACATTGATATATTGATAAAGTTTGCACCAGCCTCAGTAGCAACAGCTTTTGCAAGCATTGTTTTACCGGTACCTGGAGGTCCAAAGAGCAATATTCCCTTGCAAGGCTGCAGATAGCATCTTATTCAGAAACATAAGTGCATACTTGATGAACAAGTTTTAATAACCTAAACCTCCCCCAAACCAAACCAAAAAAAATACACACACACACGGGGAAATGAAGATGCCAATGGACTTCAACATAAAGCAAATTCCTTTTACCTTGGTCAGCTGTCCTTTACAAAACAATTCCGGTCGCTGAAGAGGCAGCATCACCAGTTCTTTCATAGTATCCTTGACAGTTTCCAACGCTCCAATGTCATTAAAAGTAACACCAATATCACTAGGCGGAATTACATCCCCAAGTAGTTTCTTCTCGAATTCATTTTCAGTAACCACATCCTGAAAATCAAGCACCCATCTCACAATTCAGGAAATTCAGAACGAGAAGCACCTTCAAAATAAGTAAATTTGCACAGTTGAGAAAAAAAATTAGAGCCTTCACCTTGAGGGATTTCTTTAAACTCTTGGTTTCACCTTGAATGCCTTGAAACATACTGAGCCCATAAGCAATGCTGCGAATAAAAAGACATTTCAGTGACATGTAAACTAAACCGAAAAGAACTTCACCCCTAGACAATTGAACCAAGAGAACATTTATTCTACATGTTACAACATTATGAACTAGAGTGAAAATTAAATTTGACCTTTCGCTGGAGATAATTAGCTTCGGCTCTTTCATAGAAGACTCAGATTCATGCATATAGTGATGACTCAAAGCCCAGCCGATTATCTTTTCAACACCTTGACAACCACATCAATAAACATGAGACTATTATGATCAATTAAAGCATTTCAAATCTAAAAGGCCTAGAGCTATGAGAAATTACTTACTTTCATTCGTCAGTGCTTGATCTTTTATGCATAGAGTTTCAAGGTCATCGCAATTAATTTTGATTCGATTCAAAACCTGAAATCACTCATACAGTTAGAACAACTCAACAAATCAGTTCATCGATGATGCAATTTCATAAGCATCATACTCTTCTATCTTTCTTACACAATCACCATAACTGTCAATTGTAAACATTATTCTTATGCTTTACAGCTTTAGGTCCATGAGTAGTCGAACAAAATAAACTGCCTCTTCTCACAAGGGATGCACTGATGAGAAGGTGGTTTTACACTTTCAGGTGAATCCAGCACAAGACAGTAAGAAAATGCAAATTGAAGTGCTAAAGAAATGTCCATGGTGTTGCCTATGTAAGTAATTAGAATTTCACAGAACATAGAATATTTCATATGGTCCTACATAATCCACAACTGGAGAACACTGAAGGGATCTAAGATAAAAGTTTTATTCCCCCTTAGCTGGTAAGTATATAGCACTCACATTGCGAATGCTTGCTATGTTTGACTGAGATTTCATAGTTTCCATATCCCGATCTAACTTTTGCTTCCAGTCGGATAATAAGGTTTCGTCCTGCCACAAGACCTATATTAAATGCTTGCATCAAAATTAATGCAGTTGGCAGTCTAAACATAAACTGAAAGTTACCTGAGGGATCTGTATGGTAACTTTGTTGGGAAACAGTCGTGTGAGCTGCTTCATCGTCTTGGGGGTTTCTTTGCTTCTATCATGCAACCTACCAAAATTATCCTGGAAAGAAATGACATTAAATGCAGTAATACCAACCATTTTACAGGTGCATGTACTTCTAGAATGGAATTAGACGTACACCTAGAAACTTCAAGGAGACACCAATAATAATAAGAATCAGCAACAATAGCCCTCATGGAAAAGATAACATCAATAACAACTTTTTTGATAAGTCAATAATAACAATAACTTGTTGAGAAAATATTATTAGCAATGACAACGACTCCTCTCTACTTTGCAACTCGCGAGTAGAGCTAGCAAGTTAAACCCAAGCCCCTAGGCTTATCCATTCCAGACCCACATGAACCAAATTAGTTCATAAAAACGGTTTAGCACACAATGGTTAAAATAGGTTTCAAAATCCATTTTTATTGAGTTGCGTGTGGGTTTAAGAAATGCTAAGTTTCTTTTGGGGGATGGTTGGGGAATTGGGTTGGGGATAGAATGGAAGTTTAAAGGATTTGATCAAGGAAAAAGCCACATAAACATTAAAAAACATGTTCTAGTCAATTTCTTTGTACGCCACACCCGGTACCCTCTAATGCCCAAACAACTCCAGCAAAAGAAACTTGGTGTTTTCATTCTTTTGGAAAAAAAAAAAAACTATACTATTTCCCTCCTACCCCTCCTTGTAACCTTTCATTCTGTAACTCCCCTCCCTCATACTTACAGACACATCATACATATGCATCTACTACAAACACCACACATGAAAGACAATTTCTAGAGGCCATTGGTAGGTGGTAGCAGTGTTGTCAAAGGCGTGCTTTGCCTCACTTAATGTGCGCTTCAGTGTCATCATCAGGGTTCTAAGGCATACTTTTCCTTGACAATAAGACACTTCTGAAGAGGCAACACTAAACAATTGATATTTCACTTTAATGTTAAAAAAAAAATCAATTTCTTTGTTCATATCTTTGTCATTCAAGCTTATAATTATTAGTCTTGAACTAAACATATATATTTGTATTTTTTCTCCCTTCGCGTGTTTTTCATTAAAGCTCACTGCCTCACGCTTTATTTGTGCTTAATTCCCCTACTGACCTTAGAGCTTTTTTGTGCTTTTTGCTTTTGATAACACTGGGTGGTAGTAGCTTCGGTGATTGAAAGACAGATATGAGTAAGGGTAGAAAGGTATGCCTGGTATAAGATAGGTAAGAACAGAAACATCTGTGCTGTATAATAAGAAAGAATAAGGATATGGATTAAATGGGTGTCAGGTGGCTTGGTTATACTGTACTGATTACTAAAACCCAATCTATTCCTGCCGATACCCAACCTAATCCACAAATTTGACATCACTATGCCTGAGAACTTCATGTAATGTAGGAAAGAGTTTGAGTTGTAGCTCAACCATGCAAACGTGTGAGTGTAATACTTTTCGGAACTTAATGTCAGCCATAGGAAAATAGAAGATAAATTTGAATTTTGTGACTTAACACAAAAATACTTTCAAAAGAATAAACAAAGCAATGTCAGACCTCTCAGAGTTCATTGAGGACATGGAATTAGTAGACTTGGAGCTAAAAGGGGGCAAGTATACATGGAAGAAGGGTGATAGACATGAAAGTGCAGCAAGACTGGACAGATTTCTCATATCACATGAAATGGACGACAGCTTCAGACACATCAAGCAGTCCATAATACAAAGAGTTACTTCAGATCATACTCCCATTATGCTACGGTGTGGAGAATGGGAGAAATCAAAATCTTACTTCAAGTTTGAGAATTGGTGGCTGCAATCAGAAGGCTTCAAAGAGAGGATAAAGGAATGGTGGGATTCTTTCAAATATGAAGGTAGCCCTGATTTTATTCTAATGGCAAAATTGAGGGCTCTAAAAATCAAATTAAAGGAGTGGAGTAAGACAAGACAGGAATTTAGGGGTTCAGAAGCAAAATGTTTTGGCACAGTTAGAGGCAATAGAGAAGATGCAGGACAACAGAGCTTTGCTGGAGGAGATTGCCTCCAGATTATCTCTCACCATGGAATTTGAAGACATAGCAAGAAAGGAGGAGATTGCTTGGAGACAGAGATCCAGAGCAACATGGCTTAGAGAAGGAGATAGAAACACAAGTTTTTTCCACAAAACTGCAAATGCCCACAGGAGATTCAATACTATTGATAAGTTGAAGGTGGATGGTGTAATGATGGAGGATCCAGGAGAGGTGAAGAAAGCAATAGTCTCATATTATGAGAGACTATACACAGAAACAGAGGAATGGAGACCACACCTACAAATGGAGAATTGTCCCAGAATCAGCGATGAGGAAAACTTGTTGTTGATGGCACCTTTTGAACCCCAAGAGATTTTGAATAGCATTAAAGCTTGTGCAGGAGACAAGGCACCTGGTCCTGATGGTTACTCTATGGAGTTCTTTAAGCAATGTTCGGAAATTATCAGAGTGGATCTTATAGCAGCAGTACAAAATTTTCATGAGAAGGGTATTTTTGAAAAAAGTATGAATGCTACCTTTGTAGCTTTGATCCCTAAGAAAACAGGGGCAGAAGAATTAAATGATTACAGACCTATAAGCCTAATTGGGGGGGTGTGCAAGATCATAGCCAAGCTTCTAGCAGAAAGGTTAAAGAAGGTAATTCATGGTTTGGTAGATAGACAACAAATGGCCTTCATTAAAGGAAGGCAGATAATGGATGCAGTGCTAATTGCAAACGAATGTATAGACTCTAGACAGGGTAGTAAAAAGCCAGGTATTGTTTGCAAGCTGGACATCCGGAAGGCTTATGACCATCTGAATTGGAACTTCCTATTACAACTTTTGGAGAAGATGGGGTTTGGAAATAGGTGGATCAAATGGATATCACAATGCATAAGCACAGTCAGATTCTCAGTGATAATCAACAGGGTACCAAATGGTTTCTTTCCATCTCAGAGAGGCTTGAGACAGGGGGACCCCTTGTCTCCATTTCTTTTCATACTAGCTATGGAAGGAATGAGCTACCTACTGAATAATGCAAGGGGGAAGGGATGGATTAGAGGCTTCCAGATGGGAGAGGAAAACAGTTTGGAGGTAACACACCTTCAGTATGCAGATGATACCTTGATATTTTGTGAAGCATTAGAGGAACAAGTCTTAATTTTGAGAGTCATTCTCATTATTTTTGAAGCAGTCTCTGGATTGCACATAAACTGGGGGAAAAGTTTCATATATCCCATCAACACAGTCGATGAGATAGAGATCCTTGCAAGTAGACTTGGGGGTAAGGTGGGAGAGATGCCAACAACTTATCTCGGGATGCCATTGGGTGCGAAGAGTAAGTCAATAGGGATTTGGAATGGGGTAGTGGAGAAATGCACTAGGAGATTAACAAATTGGAAGAGTCATTATCTCTCTCGGGGTGGCAGACTGACACTAGTCAATAGTGTTCTGGCACTTTGCCTTCTTATTTGATGTCTATTTTTCCTATACCTGCCAGTGTAAGTAAAAGAATAGATGCACTGAGAAGGAACTTCTTCTGGGAGGGAAGTGAAGATAAGAAAAAATATCACCTAGTCAAATAGGAGGAGCTATTAGTAGACAAGAAGGCCGGGGGTCTAAGCATTAGAAACATGAAGAAGCAGAACCAGAGTTTGATGATGAAATGGTTGTGGAAGTTTGCTACTGATGAAGGAATGTTGTGGAAAGAAGCAACTATTGCAAAATATGGCATGGAAGACAAATGGATGACTAAGATTGTAACAACACCCTATGGATGCTCAGTCTGGAGAGCTATCAGGAACCTATGGCCATTAATGCAGATCAGAACGAAGGTGAAGATTGGGAATGGACAGAGAACATCCTTTTGGCATGACAAATGGGCAGGGCAGGGAACTATGAGACAACAACATCCAGAACTCTTCACATTAAGTCAACAGCAACATGCCACAGTTGACATGATGTGGACTGGATAAGGAGACATCTGAATGATTAGGAGATGGAAAGAGTTGCAGAATTTTACAATTCAGTAGCAGGCTTCAATAACCTCAATGGAGAAGAGGACAGATTGGAATGGGGCAAAGACAAGAATGGAAAGTTCTCTGTCAATTCAGCATACAAGGAGTTGAATTCAGCAGTAGTGAAGGAGAGAGACTGGCCTTGGAAGATGATTTGGAAGCCAAAGATTCCTTACAAAGTTAACTGCTTCCTGGCTTTTGGCAAAAGAGGCAGTCTTGACACAGGAAAACCTAAGTAAAAGGGGTCGTCAATTAGTCGCTGAGTGTTTTCTATGCGGGGAACAAACTGAGACAATCAACCATCTTTTTTTGCATTGCAAGTGGACAGACCAACTATGGAGGATGTTTATATGCCTAAAAGGGATCAGATGGGTGAAACCTGGAAGCATAGCAGGTGTCCTAAGATGCTGGAACAAGGATGGCATGGTAAGTAAGAAGGAGGAGAGATGGAAAATTGTCCCGGCTTGTATTTGGTGGTCAGTCTGGATTGAGAGGAACAAGAGGTGTTTTGAAGGAGTACAAAGCAGTTTACAGAATCTTAAGATGAATTGCTTAGGCCTATTTTATTTTTGGTGTGAGCAAAAACTATTAGCTCAAACAGAAGATATTTTTGATGTTTTAGACTTTCTGTAAGGATAAGTTGAACCACAAGATGTAAGTTGTAATACTTTTGTTGGGGAACTATACCTGTTGGTGTAGTATACCTGTGGATATATAGAAGTAATGTTACCTTTCTCAAAAAAAAAAAATTATATGAAACCATTTGCTAGTGTAGACATGTCATATATATGTATCTACATATGTGTGTTAAAAAAATAACTTTTTGATGGCAATTGGTGTGTGGAGTACTTGAAAGAAGAGACAGATGGGTAAAAGTACTTTGGGTAATTGGGGAATGTGAAATATGGATGGCAATCAGCTCCGAGGGCTTTGGTCTAGTGGTAAGAGCGCAGTGGATGATATGTAATTAGGTGCATGTTATGGGCTTGAACCCAGCCGCAGACAATAGTCTGGCATTTAAGTGGAGAGTAAAGCGGTAGGCCCATCAGAGTAGAGAAGAATGTATTGTATAAGAACGAAGTACGAGGAATGGGTTTTGTGGATTAAAGCTGGCACCTATATTTTTAAAACAGAATCGACACCCAATCCTTTGACGACTCCTACACCTCAGCATATTGAGGAAAAAGAGTCTGTTTTGTATTGTATGCTCTTCAACTATGCAATTCGTAAATGACCAAATGTAAAAGGCTTGGAGACTACGTAGTGTCAGTCATGGGTAATAACAAAATAAAGAAAATCCATATTAGGCTATTAACACATTGACAACCTCCCCTAAGACATGCAGCTACAGTACCTTACATCCTCATAGTTCTTAGGTACAACACTGAGAACAAGAAATGGGAAAACCAAAAACAAAAGGAAAAGGAAGAGAAAGTGTTACATACTGGGAAGGCAAGGTCAAGCAATGCCGTTTGGTTACTTCCAAATTTGGTAAATAGCAAGCCACCAGGATGCGACTGTAACAGATAAAGTAAGGCCATCAGAATCACAAGTCAATTTTTTATCAGAAAGGAATGCAAAATAACTATGCCTTTGCATACTTTCTCCTTTCGGCTGTCCGACTGGGCATGGGAAGCTATGGCAACAACATTCTCTGGCAAATGCTCAAGCTTAATCTTGAAAGCAGCATAGGCCTCAGGATTACCCACCATAGACTTCTCAATGTCTTTGATGAACAGAACAAGAGGGCCACTTTTACTTTCTTTTGAAGCAACCTACATAGATAAAACGTATAAATAAACTAATCACACTCGGATAAGAAGTGGAATAGTATCATGGAGAGGAATATTAGAAAATACCTCAAAGAGTTCATTAATAGCAAGTTTATCAATTTCATCAGTGCTTGAGCTATCAAGACGGAGCAAGTCAGCTGCGGAAAAAGAAAAGATCAGGTCACCAAAACGGCATGCTCTGTTATTCGACGTAGCTGGGACAGGCAACAAAAATAAATGATGGAACTTTCTGATATAAACCAGGCAGCAGAGAAATACCAGCACAAAAGAATCCATGATCTTCATCGCACAGACCACCAAGATCATTACCCTCTGGAATTGATCTATCAAATCTGACACCAATTTTAGAGGACCCATTTTCCTCAAATGCAAGAACCACTTTGCCCCTGTAACCATATGTTGGACCCCTGCATTCATGCATGTTTAGTGATTTTTAAAACAAAGGAATGACTGGCGGACATATCTCAATAGAGAGCGTCTTGTTCACAACAAAATGACCTAAACAACAAGTCAATCTGACAGAGAGCATCTGTTCACAGAATATTACAAGTAGACTAATAGCTTGTTGAATAACAAGTAGACTAATAGCGTGCTTTGTCAATCCTGACTGAGCATTATTCAAACAGCAAGTTTTCAGATCTGATTCAAAATGCATCATCAAGCATACTATGTATGAGAATTAATGAGCGTACTGAACTAATATCACTGGAAAATAAATTAACAGAACTTATTGCAGTTACCTTAAAGGTGCTTGCAATGGAGAAAAGCCTGATGTTAAGGATCCGACATACTTCACTCTATCACCTGTCAAAATGACAGGTTTAGCATTAAGCACAAAACTGCCACCTCAAAAGGATATTTTCTAGCCCGATGTATATAATGAAGTGATGGTTCCTATCTTTATCAGAGAGAGAGAGAGAGAATCTAAAAGGAGTCCTCACTATTAAAGCAACAATTACCTTTCTTAAAAGTGTAGTTTTTTGATGAGGCAGTTGATGCCTCCTGCTTGGGCTGAGCATGAGAACTTAAAATTGAACCACCAGTTATATCAGCCTCAACGCTTGAAGCTGGCTTCTTATTAAGATGCAGTGCTGCCGCTTGCGCAGCACGTTTAGCAAATACACTAGCTCTCTCTGGTTTTGAACTTACTTTAACAGGCTCGACATCTTTGGCACTTGAACCCTACATAATATTAAAGAAAAAGCAAATGAATTGGAGGATAATGAAAATTCAATCACATTAACCTGTTCTTACACCAATAACAACAGAAATGTTCAAAGAACCAATCCCTCCCATTTCACTTAACACTGCACAATAATTCTCAGGTGGGCAGCTGTTAAGTTGATAAAATACTCTTCAATAGTCTGAACACCATCCATATGATTATTGGAAAATTTTGCAAAACTTTAGATTGTATTGTCCTGAGCCAGCCGTCAAGCACTTCCCTATTTACTTCTAATCTGGCTTGCAGTGGGCAGTGTGGATGTTCAGCGTTGATTTACAGGAGCATACTAACAAAATCCCAAAAGAAACAAGGAAAATTGTTGATTTACACGAGCAAACTAACAAATTTGCAGCCAAAGTTTCTGTCCCATTCTGTAATTACCCATTGAAGTGATATCCCTATTGTTCTCGAGGTCGAGGCTCAAACCAAAATGCTTTCCTTTCTTTCCCCCTTACCCAAAGCTGTTTTTTCCCGATTTTCAAGCCATTTTGCATATATTCTGTCAGTAAATCTAGATGAGATGAACCTTAATGCATGTAGTAGTTTATCTCTTGATTATTACACTAGAAAAAAAGAAACATTTGGCCATTATGCAAAGGAGCTCATGGTCTATAATAATATTAGATAGAAGTTTCCTTTTTTCAACCCCAATAAACATGACTTTCCTATTTCATTTATTACTATGAAAAGAATTTGAAAACCAAAAATGGCCTGTGATCCGAACAGTCTTAGCTTGTTGCTATTTCTCATATAGCTTTCAACTAAATTTCCACTTTTATGGCCTGTGATCCAAACAGTCTTGGCTTGTTGCGTATTTCTCGTATAGTTTTCAACTACATTTCCAACTTTCCATGAAATGAGGCGATAGGAAGTAAGATAAACCAATATAAAGGGGGCAAATTGGGCTTAACAACTAACAAGTGGTAAAAAAGTATGAGCCCCTCAAATGAGGACCCGTATGAGACAAGTAACAGAAGACACTTACACCAGGCAGCAAGAGAGAATCAACTATCAGTAGCTTAGCACAAAAGTATTTAGCAAGTGCTTTGGCCAATGTCTCCTGATAAATTTCTGAACCTGTGAGCAGCAAGTCAAAATGTGATTTTTAGGGCAGGATTGAACTCAACAAAACTAGATAAGTGATTTCTATGGAGCAGTAGTTACCTGCTGGACCTGATAGCAAAATCCTAGGGCACACTGTGGGGAGATCTGATGCATATTGTGCAAACCCGTTACACTTCAAGTGTATATAAGTGGAAGCAATCAGAACATTCTTTGTGTTTTCACTGTCAGATAAAAATGTAGTATAGAAATCAATGGAACACATTCCAGAAATACACGAGTGCCAATTTCAACTTGAACAAAAGTAATGAAGAGAGAAACGAAAGCAATACCAACCAGAAAACTGGGAGGAGGGGGCGGGGGGGGGTTAAGATCAATATTTACCACAAGTAATATGGAAAATTTTCAAATGTGACATCAATATTGTTGAAATCAACTACTCCTTGCTGTAAGGCATTTTTAAATGTTTGGCGCCTACTTAAAGCAGAAATTGGAGGATCTAAATCCTTGAGTAGTTCTCGGAAATTCCTTTGCTCCTCGAAAATTTTGGAAATGCTACCACTCAAATCAAACTCAGAAGCAGAAGATCCAGCAAGCACTTGAAGGAGAGGTTGCACCTTCCCAATCTCTGCATCAACTGAATCTAGTACAACATTATCAAGATTCAAGTTACCATTCTCAATGCCAGGAGATATTACATCATTCTTCTCATCCACCAAAACACCAGGTTCGTCATTACCATCAGAAGCATCCTTCATATCAGTATCTAAATCATCTTTCTCTGTCAGACTCAGACCACTGGCAGCGGGTAGTATTGGCACCTCTGAACATTGTTTTACATCCTTATCATTTTGAGATGATGGTGGGACAAGGGACAAGTCTTTCCGAAGATTTGACAAAGATGCCAGGGTCGATGCAACTGCTACAGTGGAGGGATCCCCTGACCTTGCCTCAAGATGCAGTCCCTTGATTGATCCACTATGAGCTTCCAATATGCTTACGGGATGGGCCAAACTTGTAGCAGATAAGTCGTTATCAAAGATCTAAAGTATAAGTCAAGGAAATGCTGGTAATTCTAGTTCTAACATCCAAATGGATTTCACATTTTTTACATGTGTATTAACTCTCAAACACAATGTATTAAGGATACGTAAGCATGTTGACCAGAAGAGCCAAAAACAACCTCATCACCTCCTTTGAGAGGAACAGTAGAATTCTTTGGGTAGACCTTGCCATTGACTTGCACATCGCCTTTTTTCCCCGTAATTTCAAGAAGAGTAATGGCTACCCCTTTCTAGTCATAAAGAAAACATAAACAGAATGAATAATGTGGTTTTCTTTTTACTAAAAGCGGGAAAAAAAAAACAATGTTAAACGATGAAGAAACACTACTTTTAAGCCAGGATAAAATAGTGCCTTAAGAAAAACTCAGGCTTACCTCTGTCTCAGTGTGCTTGAGATTACATAAAGCTTTACTAACAGTAGAATCTCCTATCCACAAGTCACTGCCACGACTTTGACCTACAGTATACGTTGGGCGATGCATGACAAGATGAGGATTCTGCAAAAGCAAGTAGAAGCTAATTAGTGTGTTAGGTGGCTTAATTTCAGAAGAAAGCCCATCAACAAGTTGGCATCTCGGATGTTGTTGATATAAGGTATGGTAAATATGTAAAGTGATCCCGCCTACTTTAAAAAGTGAAAAGCTTGATATTACGTGCAACCATTTTCAGTATATTTAAGTTTAACAGTATAAAGATTTCTAATTGTTAACTTCCATAATGCTAATGTTGAAAGACAGCCAATTGAGTGGCCAGCACCAAGCCTCGTCTCCTCGACACACTAAAAATAGAATTGTCTCTCAAAATTCCATATCAAAAGAAGA
Organism: Solanum etuberosum; assembly: GCA_029582245.1. NCBI lineage: Eukaryota > Viridiplantae > Streptophyta > Magnoliopsida > Solanales > Solanaceae > Solanum > Solanum etuberosum. Next base: position 22,249 of record JAJONR010004379.1, read on the forward strand.
ACTATAACCAGACTTATGTGAATGAATCAGACCAAAGCAGTCTGGAGACATTATAAGGTGCACCTTTGTGTAAAGTCCAACTCAACTTTCAACATGTTTCCAACACCAACCCTACCATGTCTATATCTTTTATATTTTTAACATTTTTTTATAATGTGGTGTTCTTGCTAGCTTGGGTGCACCTTGACTACTTCCACAAGGTACGCGTTACCTCCCACTAATTAAGGTGCTGAGTACCTCTGTCCACCAAATCTGGGATAGATGGGAATAAATCACCTGGTGTTATTGCCTCGGGTGAAATTTGAGCTTGACACCTCATGCCTCTTAAACTCACTTTATTGACCACTAGACCACACAATAGGGTACAAATAATTGTGGTACAAAGCCAACTTGCGCTTCAGCACTCATCTCACCTGCCTGGGCACTCATGTTGGTTTGTTGGACAACATTGAGACACTAACTCAGACAATCTTATGCTTTTCTAGAAGATCTTTTCGAGCACACAACACAAACTTCCACAGAAGAAAAATGGATTCTTCACATAATGAGACCTTTCAGAATGTCAAATCCATCCTTCTTTGAACAAGTCTTTAATTAAATTTATCAAAAAGAACAACCTAACAAAAACAAAAAGAACACCTTTAATCAACAATGAAGATCAAGACTTTGCACCTACATTTAGAAATTTAAAATCCCCATACCAGATTACGCATCCACGTCTACTCTTTTTGTACAACTTTCCAGAAAACAAAAAGTAGTAAGATCCCTATACCAGACTTTCCAATCATTCAGATTTTTCCTAATGCAACATTTAGAAATTTAAAATCCCCATACCAGACTACGCATCCACATCTAGTCTTTTTTGTACAACTTTCCAGAAAACAAAAAGTAGTAAGATCCCTATACCAGACTTCCCAATCATTCAGATTTTTCCTAAAAGTTATGCATCAGGTACCCTGATTTTTGTAGTTTGCTGGTATTGCATCTGATTGAGTGCCAGGCTGTATATATCTGGCCATGCTTTCAATTGAACTGGCCTGGCCAAATATCTTTTAATGTCACCTAACATTTTCGATTTCAAAGTAAGATGGAAAAGTTTAAACTCCTTTCAAAGAGTCCATGCTAATATCAGTGGTTCGTGCATTCTACCACCTTCTTCCCAACTAATTCCACTCTTCACATTGGTGAAAGAAAGCTACAGTGAACTGTGAAGCTGTCCAGACCAGGCATGCTCCCAAAGCCTCTTCCTTCCATTTCTTCAATCATTCCTCCGCAACTTCACTTTTCTCACCAATACATTGCGGTCATCACAAAATGGAGTAACTACCACACCAAAATTTCACGTTCTCGTTAAAATTCTGATGTTCTACCTACATATTCCAGATCTGAAGAGGACTAGAATCTTGTGCACGACTCTATTAACAAATGGAAACAAACATAGTCTCTGTAAGCGTGTACTCTTTAAAAAAGAGATATGATGCTTGTTATGGCTCTCCTCTTTAGAGTATTTGGAGTATATGAATCTAGACAGATGGTTGTGAAACCGTAGCTCCCCTTCTTATACTTCTGCAGTACCTTCATGGTACTAGCTAAGGAAATACATTTACTTATCAACCAAAATTAAGAAAAAAGATTGGTCTGAAAGGCCTCGGTAAATCCTTTTGGGTGAAAATGAGAAACTTTTCCTCCTATTTTGTGGAGATAAGAAAATGGTAAAGATATGGACTCTCCCACTTCTCCATGTGAATTTTGGCTTTACTCAATGCAAGTTGATAGCGTTGAATCCTGTCTTCCACATATCTAACAAAATGATATGCCCTCATCACTACCCAGGAATGACATTTCCAACATACTTCATACTCTGTTTCTCCCAAATCTCCCTCCTCATTGATCAGCAGGCCATGTATGCAGTCGCTGTAATCCTTAAGAAACCACAAAAAAATTTGACACGTTTGAAAGTACATCTCAAAAGAATGTGTCTGTGAAGGCACCTTATACTTTTGAGCACCCTTTTGTCCCACTTTATTAACAATGCTGACATCTATTTACTGAGAAAGTCCAGCCCACAAATCTAACTTTCCATAACAATGATTTCAATTAAAAAGGAAGATTTCCCCATAACGATTACATGTGCGGATCAAAAAAGAAAGGTTTCCCCACAACGATGATACTATTGTATTTGATACATCTTCAGTGTTTGTCTTTCACAGACTTGCCAAATTTGGTCCCCCTTCTACGTGGCTTTCACACCTACTCATTTCAAGAGATCATCTACACTCCTCGTGTTCGACGTCAAAATGTTCCTCTACCTGTTAGCAGATCACTTTAGCCTATTCCTCATTCCCTTCCCTCAAATTCAGATTTTACACTTGTCCACATCCATAAATTTTTTAAGGTTGCTCAAAAATTGAAACTTTACTCACTTGTTACCCGTGGCAGTAAGCTAGTTAATGGATTACTAATTTTGGTGTCAAATCATCAGCATTCCATCACATATGTCCTACTTATTCATCTCAAAATTTTCTGTAATCTTTACTACTTTACCAGTTACAAGAGTAGAAGATAATCATACTGAAAGCTTAAGAAGCAAAACCCACCGGCAAGAATCAAAGATAAACATACAGAAAGCTTAAGAACCCACCTGAGAGCACTGCGAAAGAAGTTTACCCCACGCAGCACCATTAGATTTCAGCTGCCGCTTCTTTCCCCGGTTCAATGCCGACCCATTTGACTTGGATTTCTCCACATCAATCGCAGAATCACCTAAACCCATCACACAGAAGTTCAAGAAACATCAGAAAGATCAAAATTTTGATAAAATCGAAGCACATGCAAAGAAAAAAAACCGTACCTAAAGTCATCGGTGATACCAAAGGCTCGTTCGCCCCTTCAGTTTCCATCGATTTCTGTGGCGCAGTAGCAGCGGCATCATCCGATGATTTCAATACACTGGCTCCAGCGAGATCAGCTGATCGAACCTCTTGCTCAGCAGATTCCGGCCCTGAATCATTTACCCCACCCTGGGATTTCTCCCCAAGTGTATCATTAGTCGATGACAATGCCTCCAACGCCTACAAGGCGGATCAAATTACATACAAAATTCGAACAACTCAAGAAAAAGAAACCCCAAAACAAAAAAATCCAAGATTTAAAGTCTATTAAAATTATAAACAAAATTCAAACAACCCCAAATCTTTCTTGCATGTTTTAACATCGATTCAAACGGAAAGAACCCCCAAAATCTGAATTGATAATCAGATAAGAAAAAAAGCCAAACCTTAGAGCGCTTGCCATTATTCTGAAGAGAAGATGATGGGGGAGAAAGAGAACGCTTTGATGAAGAAGAACTTCTTCTGGTCTCAACCATGTTGATCTTCTTTACTTCTTCTTCTACAGATCCAAAGAATTAGAGAAGAATGAAGCAAAAAAACGATTTGGGTTTGTGTGTGAGAGAAAAAAATGGGGAAAAGGTGAAATGATTGCGTGAATATCAGTTATCGAGCTCCGTTTGTTGCTGAATTTATATGCAGCTAAAGTTTTTAAAATGGCAACTGGCAAGGACCAGCTAGCACTAAGTAAGAACTTTATTTTTTTGGAAATAAGGTCTCTCCATGAGAAAATTATCAAAATAAGGGTTGGACTATTTTGTCATTTTTATTTTTATTTTTCGAGGTTAAAGTTGAACTCTCACTAATAATCAATTGAGCTATTGATGGTTGGCATGTATGAAGAACTAAAGGGTTGTTTGGCGTAAGGGATAAAAATAAATAATACTTAGATAAAATAAATAGTCCTGGATAAAATTTTGGTATTTTGTTTGGTTGTCATGTTTGGGATAACTTATCCACCATTTATATCATAGTGATGAGATAAGTTATCTCATATATATGATGGGGTAAGTTATCTCAGGATAATTAATCATGGGATAACTTATTCCCAACCAAACGACCTCTAATAGTTATAAACTCTCAAAATGTTACTATTCAAATACTTTTTCATCGAAGGTCCCTGAATTTCACATGCATGTATAACGATATCACTACGAAATAGAGAAAATTGAAACTAAATGCTAAAAGTAGAATACATGAAATCAAAGCATCTTTCGACATAAGATTTGAGCATAACAGTTCAAATGGCAGAGACAATTGTTCGTCTTTCTTCAGTGATTACTTTCAATAGTAATGTAATTAATTATTTTCTCTTATTAATTTTTAGCCTTCTTCTTCACCATCTTCTTGGTCTAGTGAAGAAAATGATATTTGATGCATCTAATCAGATAGTAAGTTATCACTCAAACGTTGAATTATGATTTCATTATTTTGAAAAAGTAATTCTATTATTGAATGATTTGCGATTGAGTTCTAATTTGTATGACTCATAATCTTTTGTTACATTTTGATTCACAAGCACAAACTTAATTTTCATCTTCTGATTGATATATATTTAGAGCATATGCTCTAAAAACTGTATATAAATCACTTTTAGTATTGTAGGAAAATATTTTTTCTTGAGCATCGCTAGTACTGATTTTTCTATGAGTGTGTAAGTGCATAAGAATTAGTTTTGAATCTGACAAAAAGCTTCATTTTTGAATAAGGGAGTGGGTGATTAATCATGTGAAGTTTGGAGACCTTCGATATTCCATGGAGCTAAGGTCCAAAATATGGAAGAAACAAGTGTTTCCACGACTCTACCACCCAGTCAATTCTGTTCCACTTAATCCCTCTTTTCATATGTTTAAACGGTATGACTAAAATTGTCACATTTTGAACAAATTAAAGACGTTTTTTGTTCATATGGACAATTGAAGGATGTAGTTTAGATTGTGAGTATAGTTTAAGGATGTTTTTGAATTTTTTTTTAAAAAAAAAACTTAATAAATACCTTTGCATTTTGCATCCTTAACATTTGTAGTTTTTTAAAAAAAAATTGCACTTCAATCGTATATATTTTTAATTAAAAAAAAAAACTTAATAAATACCTTTGCATTTTGCATCCTTAACATTTGTAGTTTTTTAAAAAAAAATTGCACTTCAATCGTATATATTTTTAATGATTTGCATTATAACCTTTTTATTTTCGTGTAAAATCATAAAAATAGATATTGGTTTTTGTTACTTACAAGGACAAACTTGTAAAAAAGAGAACTAGAGAGGTTAAAGTTCAAATGAAAAAAAATTATGCTTGAGCATCAAAAATTTATGTCCATGTCGGTATTGAGTGAAAAGAAAATTCATAAGCTTACGTTTCAACAAGTCAGACAAATAATGTCATGACACGTTGGACCTATCAAAAACATCTCGCTAAGAATTGAATTATTTAATGATATTGCTTCTTTGACAGATCAATTGAACTCAATCGATCATATAATTTTCAATAGAGGTCTTGAATTTGTTTTTTTTTTATAGAAAGAATCAATTGTACATGTCCCTAAAATTATGTGAAAAAAGTCATTTGATATTTTCAATCTATTTTTCATTTCAAAGAAATTTAGATCGTATCTTTCAATTATTTATACCACACGAGATTTATCTTTACTAAAATGTGAATTTTAAAGTATTTTTGTTGTACTTGTGTTGGGAGGAAAATTTCACACAAATACATTAAAAAAAAGATAGAACGTAAACTTGAAAAGAAAAAAACTTTAACACTTGAGATTAACTTTAAAGATATTTGAATTTCATATTTTCTATCTTACCCTTATAATTTATTAAAAGATGAGCGCGTTTTGATTTTATAAGTAAATAAAAAAATTAGGATGCAAATTTTTAAAAATATATTTTTGATCTCGTGCATAATACAAACAACGCATACATCCCTCATAACAGTATAACAGTCAAGCAGACTAATCAATTTGTAATTGACCCGAAAATTGAGTTGACCCCGAATTGAAAAAAGGATAGTCGTTGGACTTGGGAAGAGAGGAGGGGGAACAGATCGGTACAAGTCGTTGGGCTCACGAAACTAGTCCATTATAAATTGTTTTCAGACTTCTTTTTAAACCTACTCAAAAACATTAAAATTGGATGGGATGGGGGTAATTAAACTCTTGACATTCTTAGTCGATAGTTAATGACTAAGAACGAGTATCTTTATTATTCAAATTGAAATTATATTTTTTACTTTATTTAATTAATCTATACTTTAAGCTTATTTAATTTTTAACTTTAAATATTTCAGATCTTTTTTTTTAAACAACAATCTTACTATATCTCTATTTTCTTAGTCTTTTATAAAATTGTTTGGAATGAAGTTGGTAATTAGCATGAACAAGTTTTAACTTTCAACTTCAATCTATGATTATATTATTCTTGTTTTACACAAATTTGTGATACAATTATTTCATCTCTTATTTAATTTAGAGACAAACTTAACTCTTTATACTAAACTTAAATATAAAATTATTTTTATTAATTAAAAAATTTCTATTTGCTAAAATATTATATGAAGAGTATTTAGTACGTAGTAAAGAAAAAATTGATAATTCTAGTAATCCAATAAAGAATTGTATTAATTTTAATATAGATTAGATATTCAAATGGTCATAAATTAAGTTTAGGTGGATTCCACCTAGATTAATTGAACGAGACATTTATATATTTCGCCAAAATAAAAAGGAGATACATAAACATTGAAGTTTGAAAGACAATAAGATACATAGTTATTAATTGAATATAATAATTATTATACTCAGAATTATATGTCTATAATTGTATTATTTTTAGAGTTTCATGCAACATCTTTTCTCCTTTGTTAGTTTTATATGTACCTTGAAATTTAACACTTATATGCAGTATTACAAATTCAAAAAATCATTCATATTAGCTTGTAGCTTTCGATTTTTTATTTTACTTATGTCATTCTTGAATGGTGTATTTTGGTATAATATTAATTTTTTTTGCATAATAAATTTATAATTTAAACAGTAAGAGTACAATTATGAAAAGTATTATTAATACTTGGAAGGCTTAGACTTTTTTCCCTTGAAAATAAAGCTATGACATAATTTGGCAAGTAATTGAGCTGGTAGTATTATACAAAATATTTAGTTGATATACACTCTATTTTAATTGTGTAATTAAAGAAGTTTGTACTTTTAAAACATGATAATTGATATGATCTCAAATGTTAGTAAAGCTAAGTAACCCCATTGTATTCTATTTTTTTAATATCATATCATCGAAATAAATTTACTTCATTATAATTTATCATATAAAATTTAACTACATCATTAATTTTTTATGTATCTTTTAATTTTATCTAGAGTTATTGTCACAAATATTAAAAGTTGAATATATTTAGTTTAAATTATTAAGCGGACAAACTTCTCAGTGTCAAATCTAGAAGGCTTATGTCATCACTAATTATTTAACATATATTTATATACCAAAATAAATATAACCTCCTTCAATATTTACGTATTAAATCATTTTTATTTTTTAAAACAAATTTATAGACAACATAATTTTAAATAAAAGGTACAATGACAGATGATGTTTAATAGTGTCATGGTTTATAACTCATATACCTTATTATTGTCGTCTATAAAATGTTCTTTCTATTTTAAGAAATGTCTAAAAATACGAGACCAATGACATTAAATCATTTTATTATATTGTATCCAATTTTTACTGTCTTCACCTCTTTGGAATATTTTATTAGCTTGTTGTTAAAGATGGAAAACACAACTATTGGGCACTATATACACTTTTGCTATTATTTTATTATATTTTTTGCCTTTCTTTAAACACACTTTTACCATTATTTTATTCTATTCTTCCCATTTCTAGGGGACAATGAATGGTCTAGGAAAAAATAACCAACCATCAATTTATCTAAAAATAACAACATAAATTTATCTTACAAACTTTTTTTTATATATATAAAAAAAAGATAAGAACAAAGCCTTTTTCATATGAAAAATATTTTTAATTTTTCAACTCGACTAAATTCTCAATCCACCCATTAATATCTTTGAGCAAAATTTAATAATTTTAGCTCAAACTTTATATTTAGATTAATTTATTTAATTATTAAATGATATATTTAAAATCTAATAAATTAAAATTATGTTTCTGCATTTGAAAATTAAAAATTCTGATACCCTTTTTTGTTAATTATAACTTCCTTTCCTCTTGTTTAGTATGAACATGAACACAATATTATACATTAAATTATGGTACATTGGTACTCATATAATATTATGGTCAAAATCATTGTATATTGACACCTATTTTTATATTATTAAAAATATCACAACTTGCTCTGTGTGAAAGCATGTATGTTTGAAGTTTTACGAGAGAGGGACGAATAAGTGACAGATTAGGAAAAATTATAAATAAGTTTTTTGAGTGGTTATTTAGAAATTTAATTTGTGATGTATTTTTTTTTTCCTAATATGATCAATAAATTTAGAATGATTATATGAAATTTCCCTTCTCATCGGTATGATGAATTAATCATATCTTGTTTTTATTAAAAGAGGTCACCCATAAATCTGAAAGAATTTAGTTATAGATATGATAGGATATCGTTTATCTATAACTAAGATAAAAAAAAGAGTAGATTTTAATAGTAATTCATATAGAACTTTCTCTTAGACTATAATTATTGAAATACGCATCATAGTATAATATTAAAATTATTCTAGTTAAGGAGTATGATGATGGTTCGGTGGAAGAGTTAAAATTTCTTCGATCTTAATTAGAGTTTTTAGATTTTGTAACAATTTGTATGATCATTTTGTGCTTTTGAACATATATATTTTTTTTCAATTTTGACCTTTCTCGTAGATTCATTATCACGCGTATAAATGACGAAATTTTTGAGATGCTTAGATGAGTTTCAGAGAAAAAAAAATTTATTTTTAGAAGTTTGAAAATGAAAAAATTGACCAAAGTCAACATTCTAAATTAACGAGTTCGAATTTGAGTTTTAATGGCTCTGCTAGATGCGGAAGATGATTTATAACTTGATTGAATGATTTACATGTATTTCGAGACACTCAGGAGTGATTTAGACTGTTGAGTTGATTTTTAGATTTCTTAAAAGTTTAGAATTAGTCATGGTTAATATTTAAACAAAACGACCTTAGATTGGTGATTTAATGATTACAACTAATTCAAAATGCATTTTATGATATATTTGCATATTTGAGTTGTATTATGGAGGTTGTGCTTAATTGATGATTTGATGTTTTGACATTGTTTGAGCAAATGGCACCATATGATATCAAATGAGCTCCAAATTGTGGTTGATTGAACCACCCAATTCGTATTGTGATTTCGAAATTATAGCAAAAAGAATTGTCGAATTTATCTCAGAAAGTTATATTTTTTTAGCAGGAAGTGTTGTTCCTGAGTTTTGATCTTCTGGTGCACTTATAATTGTGAACTTTTTTTCCCAAATGCGAATCAAAGGTTGCATATGCAAAGGTAATACAAATAAGAAAATTCCCGTGTATAAATATTTTTTATTTCTCATCATTCACTCAAAATCAATTTTTATGAGCTACTCTGTTTGGACAATTTTCGCATCGATCTTCTTGAATTGAAGAGAGGATAAATTCTAATCTTTTAATTTTTACGATCCCATATAATCACTCTAGTTTATTAACATATTTTTTATTATTTGATCAGATAAAATTGTGTAACGACATGTTCCCGTCGTAAATGAAAAGCCAATGGGGAAAAAATTTGGGCCAGAAAACTTTTGAGTAGTGACTTGGAAATTTCTAGCCTAGGCCAGACTTGGACGAAATCTGAGTCAGGTGAGGTCTAGGGAAATCTGGTAACAGACGGGGGGTTTGATTATGAATTTGATCACATGAGTGGATAGCCAGGACGTTAAGGAGCCTGTACGGCTTTACAGAATCGAATTCGGGCGAGTAGAACTCCCGAAACTGATCTTAGCGTGGAAGAGTAGTTTTTGAACATCCGGATTTGAAGGTGTGTTGTGAAATGGGAGCTTGGAACTCAAATTCCGAGCTTCTGTCTCCGTGCAAGACATCGGGGCGGGATTAATCCCGCCAGGGTGGGGCCGCTGTGGCGGGCCAGTCGCGAATTAAGTCGGGGAAAAACCCCAAAATCGTTATTTTCTGCAAAACCTCATTTTTGAGAGCTAAGAGACGGCCCAGAGCAGTTCTTGACAGATTCCCATGATTTCTAGCGCTAAAGGTAAGATTATTACTCCCCTAATCCGTAATTCGATTCTCAGAACTTAGAATCTTGGGTAATGATCGTTGGGGGAGGGTTTTGGCCTGAAGTTAATGGGGGGAAAGGCCTAATTGAACATTAGGATCTTGGGTTTTGCCTTGGATTGATAGTTTGATTATTATCCGGGTAAATTAGGCCTTGTTTATTGATCCTTTCGTTAATTACTTATTTTTAGACCAAGAACAAGCGAAAAGAATCTGGAAAGGGAAGGCTCAAGTGTCTTAGGAGGATTCAAGCTTGGTTTCAAGGTAGGTGATGATTCAATTTCCTGTTTGTGTGATATATGCCGGTTAATTGTTTCATTGTATGCATGAGTGTATGTGAATAGGGAAATGTGAACCGAATCTAATGAAATGATTATGTATGAACAATTACATGCCATGAACCTAATACTTGATTATATGACTATGAGTAATGTTCATTATGGGTGTGATTGTGATTGTGATTGTGGTTGTGTTGACTGGATCGGGTGTCACGTTCCGACACATATATTGGATCGGGTGTCACGTTCCGACACATATACTGGATCGGGTGTCACGTTCTGACACACGTATATTAGATCGGGTTTCACGTTCCGACACACTAACAGTTTGGGTGTGGGTTCCATGAGAGGACCACTGTGATTATTACATTCATGTCTACTTGTCGTTGCTATTGGGAAACAGTATGTTGCTCCTGAAATGATAATTGATCTATGTATTATGTATATGTGTGTTTATTGTGTTGTAATTTCTTGCCTATATTTCGATTACTGGAGTAGCTGCGTGATCCTATCAGTACACTGTGGTTTGTGTACTGATACTGCACTTGCTCGTTCTTTGTTGAGTACAGGGCATTTTCAGGCGGCTACTGATATACCTCAGCTAGGGGGTAGTTTCATACTAGTCATACCATATACTAGTAAAGAGAAACTCAACGACCACAATATCAAATATAATCCAAGAATTTTGTGGGTCTAACATAATACAAAAGTATCATCGAATTTCATATTTTGTGCTCCAAATTTAAATTAAACACTAAGTCTAATTTTATCTTTGTCATAAGCAAAGAACCCCCACATTTTAAATATGATCTCAAAAATATTTTTCAAGTATTTGAAAATAGTTTTTCCACATATTTTTTTCTCATGCTATCAAAGTGTCATTGGCAACATGAAACCTCTTTTGAAAATACTATTCTACAAAAGAATTATAGTGCTTCAATTTCATTTGACAATCTTTACACAATGTCAAAGTTCATTCCATAGAGGCACAAACTCACAAACTCTAAGTCACTGGTATTTTTCCTCTATCACAAATAGACATACCACTTAGTATTTAGAATACTAACAATAAAGACAAAAAAAATTGTACAATTTGTTTCTATATAACAGTGAAGTTTATAGAAAATCAAAAGTACAACATTTACTTATTATGTGAAGTTTTCATATTCTTCAAATCAATTGCATAGTCTAATTTATCCAGAGTAGAAAACTATAAAAGTTTTTAGTCTACAAAAATCAGACACAATCAAATTTCACATGGAGTACAAAACTACAAAAGTTTTTTTTTTAGTCTCCCTACAGAATAAAACATATTCTTAGATTATCACATAGATATGGTTTTCTTTTCAAATAGCCTTCCAACTATAACATTTTGACATACTATTTTATCAAACAAAAATGTGCATCTCTCATTCTGCAAACTAAAGAATTTTTCAGTTCCTTATTTCCTGCATCAAGCACTTGAAAAAAGAGAAAATAATAACACTTCTTTTGCCAGCATTTGCTTTGCAGCTATCAGAGCCCCAGGTTCGTTGATCTCATTGTACCAAAATGAGTCTAGTAGAGTCTTGCGAAATGGTACGGAGATGTCTGTACTTTTCTTTGGGAGGCTACAAGACTTTAGGAAATCTTTTTGTTTCTACTCCTTTCGTGCTATGACTTGATTCTAATTGGTATCTGGTGATCCAAATTGGTATCTAATCTCTTTCACTCTTCTGTCCGCAGTTGGTTAACACGTGATACAACGACGTCAGACCCATCGCCCCCATTAATGAGCCAGCTGAAGAGCCCGCAACAAGAGCCCACAGTCGAGGTAGGGGTAGAGTAAGAGAAAGGGGTAGAGGCCGAGGAAGGGTAGCACCTGCCAGGAGTGGATCCCCAGTTGAAAATGCTCCCAGGGAAGAGGCCCATCTTGCACTCCAAGAAGAAGTGGAAGAGAATGTGGAGATCGAGGACGAGGAGGATGTTGGACCAGAGGGGGATGCACAGGCGGAGGCTACATGTATTCCTCCCTTAGACCCAGTGTTAGGTCAGCAGATCATGTCTTTTCTGAAGGGGTTGGTGGCCCCAGAGTCCTTCCCACAGTGCAAACGACTCAACCTCCAGTCAATCCCCCCATTGTTGTTGTTGTTCCCAAGGTGGGTGGAGCAGTAGGCATTGATGCCTTTTTTCATCCCCTATTGGGTCCTGTGATGACTGGTAATGAGCATGAGATGTTGACTAAATTTCTGAAGCTGAACCCTTCGGTGTTCCTTGGTTCTGAGAGTGAGGATGCTTACAAGTTCATTTTGGATTGCTATGAGAGGCTTCACAATTAGGCATAGTACATCAGCATGGGGTAGAGTTCGTGACCTTCCAGCTGCAGGGGGAGGCTAAGCAGTGGTGGAGAGCCTATGTGGAATGCAGATCGTCAATCTTGCCCCCACTCACTTGGACGCAGTTTCATGCTTTGTTTCTGGAGAAGTATGTGCCCCGAACTTTGAGGGATCGCAAGAAGGATGAGTTCATGGATTTGGAGCAGGGTGGTATGACTGTAGCTGCTTATGAGGCTAAGTTTCATGCCTTGTCCAGATATGCTACCCAGTTGGTGACTACTGAGGAGGAAAGGATTTGTCTATTCGTCAAGGGATTGAACCCCAAACTATAGGTATTGTCTGTTCACATGACCTCTGCAGGAAAAAGTTTTAATGAGGTGACAGCTTTTGTGAAGAAAGTGGAAGGAGTTCGACGTGATGGACAAGCCAAGGCTTTGGCTAAGAAGCCCAAGAGCACAGGTAACTTCCATGGTTCCTACTCCAGAGGTTCAGGCAAGCCGACACTTGCAGCCCGGCCAATTCAGTGAGCCCTGCCCGCTTCTACATGTGGTTACTTGGGAACTCCACCGTAGAATTTTATTCAGGATAGCCAGGGAGCCGCACCTTCAGCTGGTGGCAGGCCATCTTTTGACCACAGTTGTTACAATCATGGAGAACCTGGGAATATGAGGAGAGATTGTCCCCATCCGCACATGTCTGACCCCGTGCAGTAGCAGACCAGGGCAGTGGTACCCGCGGGAAACGATAGTAATGGCAGAGGACGTCCACAAGGTGGACGAGCAGGGAATCAGTGAGGTCATGGAGGCCGGGGAAATGGTAATGCAGGTAGAGGAGCAGTGCAGCCAGGCAAAGAGGTTGTCCGCCAAGATGACAGGGCTCAGTTTTATGCCTTTCCGGGCAAGACCGAGGCTGAGGTGTCTGATGCAGTGATCATAAGTACTATTGTTGTCTGTGACCGGATGGCTACTGTTTTTGTTTGATCCGGGTTCTACCTACTCATATGTGTCAGTTTAGTTTGCCTTGGGATTTGATGCGATTTGTGATATACCTGGGAAGTGTTTCCTACCGATTTGCCTGGTATGCCTCCGGATAGAGACATAGATTTCTACATTGATTTGGAACCTGGTACTCGCCCCATCTCTATCCCTCCTTCTCGCATGGCTCCGGCAGAATTGAGAGAGCTTAAAGCTCAAATCCAGGAGCTTCGTGATAAAGGTTTCATCCGTCCTAGTGCTTTCTTGTGGGGTGCTCCTGTCTTGTTTGTTAAGAAGAAAGATGGTAGTATGAGGACTGGTAATTTTATCTTAAGCCATAAGAGAGTGGATTGATACCGTGATGACAAGCTTATGGATAAATAAAGTCCTATTGAGTATACTTGAGTGAAGGCAATTGAAGATTTTAGTAAAAAAGTGCATATGAAGTTGGGTTAGTTCTTTGAATTTATGAGTATACCTGAGTTTGAGGTGTCATGTCAATGAAAAGGTTGACTTCGTAGTGATAGTCAGGGCTAACTGAGCATAATGGTAATAAGAGTTCATGATGGATTGTGATGGGATGCAACTATATAATAAGATTATTGGTTAAGCGAATTTTGTATAGTAATTACGATTTGCGAGTATCTAAGGTTGTGGTTTTCTAATATTTGGTGAGTAACGTGGTAGTATGAAAAGTTTTAAGAGATGGTGGGACACCACTCGAATAGAATTTAAAAGAGAGAGGCGAGAGCAAGAATATTTTATTTGATTTCAAAGGCTAAAGAGATATCTTCAGATGGGTAGATAATTGGGTTCAGAGACGCGTGATTTCATTCGTTTTGTTGTGGCTATGGTAATAGTGTCACGGGTCCATCAGATTGGTTAAAAACTATTGAAAAAGACTTGAGAAAGGAGTGTACAGACATTAGCTCGAGTGTGATGATAAGTGCTTTATTTTTGTTTTTGTTTTTGAGTTTGGTAATGAGTACGATTGAATTTTTAGCGAAAGATATTGTAAGATCGGTGGAGAGGCGATCAATGATAAGCGAAGATCATGAATTCATAAAAATCTTCAAGGTATAAGCTAATGTTAATAGATAAGGGGATTGTGTTATACAGTTGAATTTACAATTCAGATTTTTCATTGTAAGTCTACATTCGTGGTGATATATTTTATCAAGGTATGAATTTACAAGGTGAGAAATGATCAATTGTATCGGGTATTGAGCATTTGAAAGGACTTACACCTGGGTTGAGTCGTAAAGTTGATTACTGTTGATTGTTAAGTACCTAAGAAAGGTTTTCATTTAAAAGTGTTGGTTTAGAGTAAGGTAAATGGTCAGAGTGTTCATGATGGTTGTTAGTATTGAGAGTGTGGACTTCAGTGGAATGATGTGAAGAGTATGTGGAGTCAACTGAATGGAAACGACTGGCATCGACTCTTCAGAGGAAAACCTTTAGTGTTATTCAATATTTATTCCGTAAATTCTTATGTGACTATCTATTTATTGTGTACATGATTGTGAGTATGATTCACTAGCTATGCTCACATGTGTTTTCACTTTTGTGGGTGGATCCCTAGTGGTGGATCAGGTGTACCGATCCTGCGATGTTCTTTTGGTTGAGTGGGATGATTGGAAAGACTTGGTTAATTCAGATGACATATTTGGTGTCGTCTTGGAGTTGTTAAAGTATTCTAGTGGTTCTACATGTACCACCTAGCTTATGAGAATTTATAAAAGAGCTACCATGCGTATTTATGGTTGTCCGATAATCTTAATATTCATCTAGTGGTCGAGGTTATGTATCGATTATGTGTGGTCGAATGTGGGGATCATTGGGTCCAATTCTACTATTCTTAAGGGTAATCTATCACAATTACTAAATCTAGCATTTCGATAGTGTTGTTAGAGGATTTGTATGCTTGGACATATCCCTCGATGAGTATCTGATGTCTAAAGATCAATTTTTTATAACTTAAGCTCATGAAAATTTATGTTGTGAGATGGGGATGTTGATAAGAACTATGATTGTTTGGTTATTATGAGTGTGTGTTGGTTGGTTCAGATTCACTTTTAATTATAGAGAGTATTGATTTAGAAGTTTATCACGCTTATGTGAGAAAGGATTCGTCCTGATGATTGTGTCAAGGTCCTTGATAACATGTTGCAGACGTGTGTACGATCAACTTTGGTGGTTATTGGGAATAGCTTTGTTGTTAGTTAAGTTTACATACAACAATATTTATCACTCGAGTATTGTGATGACTTCATTGAGGCATTGTATGGGAGGATGTGTAGGTATTCAATTGATTGGTTTGAGGCTGAAAATGTGAAACCTTTGGGGGTTGATTTGGTGATGAGATTCTGCAAGAAGGGCAAGCTTAGTCCTCGATACATCAGGCCATTTGAGATTCTGGACTGTATAGGGCCAATGGCTTCTAGATTGGCTTTACCACCTAGCCTATCTGGATTCCATCCAGTGTTCCATATGTACATGTTGAAGAAGTATCATGGGGACAGAAATTACATCATAAAGTAGGACTCAATTTTGTTAGATAAAGACCTTCAGTATGAGGAGGAACAAATGGCAATTCTTGATCGCGACATCCGAAAGCTGAGGACCAAGGAGATAAAGTCTGTGAAAGTTCAATGAAAGCATCGTCTGATTAAGGAAGCTACTTGGGAAACTGAGAAGGACATGCGAGAAAAGTATCCCCAGTTGTTCAACGATTCAGGTACTACTCTACCCTTACTTTAGCCAAGTCTTTCCTAGTTGATCACTCGGGGACGAGTGATGGGTAAATTGGTATCTATTGTAACAACCTGATTCCGTCGTTAGGAAAAAACCAATGGGGAAAGAATTGGGGATAGAAAACTTTTGAGTAGTGACTTGGAAATTCCTAGCCTAGTTTAGATTTGGATGAAATTTGAGTCATGTGAGGTCTAGGGAAATCTGGTAATGAATAAGAGATATAATAATTAATTTGGTTACATGAGTGGATAGCCAAGACGTTAAGGAGCCCGTACGGCTTTACGGAATCAAATTCGGGCAAGTAGAACTCCTGAAACTGATCTTAGCGTGAACGAGTAGTTTTTGAATGTCATGGGTTGAATGTGTGTTATAAAATGGGGGTTTGAAACTCTAATTCCGACGTTCTGTCTCTGTGCAAGCCGCTAGGGCGGAATTTATCCTGCCAGGGTGGGGCCGCTGTGGCGGGATGGGATCCGCCGTAGCGGCCCAGTCACGACTTAAGTCGGGATTAAATCCCAAAAATGTTATTTTTCTGCAAGTTTCGTTCTTGAGAGCTAAGAGACGACCCAAGGATATTTCTTGAAGGTTTTCCACCTCTTCTAGCACTAAAGGTAAGGTTTTTACTCTCATAATCCATTTTTCTATCTGTAGAACTTAGATTCTTGGGTAATTATTAGTGGGGGAAGGTTTTGACCTGAAGTTAATGGTGGAAAAGCCCTAAATTGGGTATTGGGATCTTGGCTTTTTGCCTAGGGTTGATAATGTTGATTGTAATCCTGGTAATTAGGCCTCGTTTATTGATTCTTGTATTAAATTGTTGTTTTTAGACCACAAACAAGCGGAAAGAATCCGGAAAGGGAAGATTCAAGTGCCTTAAGGGGATTTAAGCTTGGTTTTGAGGTAGGTGATGGTTTGATTTCATGTTTGGGTAATATATGTTGGTAATTGCTTCATTGTAATGCATGCATGTATGTGAATGAGACACTATTGATCAAACCTAATGAAATGAGTATGAATGAACCATTGTATGCCATGAATCCACACTTGATTGTATGATTATGAGTATGTAAATTATGAGTGTAAATGTGATTGTGGTTGTGTTGATTGGATCGGGTGTCACGTTCCGATACATATATTGAATCGGGTGTCACATTCTGATACACTAATTGGGATCGGGTGTCACAATCCGGCACACCAACAGTTTGGGTATGGGTTCCATGAGAGGACCATTGAATTGTCATATTTACCTGATTAATGAGAATGTGGAATTGTACATTGCTCTTGAAATGATAACCGATATTTATGTATATTCTGTACATGTTGTGTTTATTATGTTGTGACTGCTTATATATGTTTTGCTTACTGGAATAGCCGCGTGATCCTACCAGTACACTGTGGTTGTGTACTGATACTGCACTTGCTCGTTCTTTGTTGAGTACAGGGCATCTTCAGGCGGCTACGGACAGACCTTAGCTAGGAGATAACTGATCGAGACCGGATTCAAGGGTGAGCCAGTTCTTTCAGGCTGCCAGGGATCCTTCGTTTGTTTGTTTAGTCCATTCTGTTCGGACTTAGACATTGCTTTAGTAGTTGTTTTATGTTTGGTTGGGGTTGTACCCCTTCTTCTTAGACTGTTTGCACTTTAGATGATTTGGTACAAGGGGTTAATTTCCGCATTAGTTGTTACATGTTAGTTGAACTTCCGAAGTTTATGGGAACTCCGTATTATTTATTTAGTTATTTAAATCTGCTTTCGTAGTGTTAAATGCTTAGTATTTTGATTAAATTGCTTAGTTAGGCTGTAGTAATGATTCTCCCATCGGATGGTTAGTGTGAGTGCTAAAAACGACGGTCTGAGTCGTGACATAAATAAAAAAATGGGAAAAACTAAAGGAAAGGAAGAAAAAATCGTGGGCCATTTTAATCTCTCTCCTTCGTTTCATTTTTTTTTAATTAATATTATTTAATGTTTTTGAAAAAAATCTATTGCTGTATTGCTGAAAAATAAAACTACTGATCTATTGCTATATTGGTGAAAAATAAAACTACTGTTATATAATGGTTATTAAGGTGCTTATTTTGTATACTTATGTTTTTTGCCCAAAAAAAAAATCATCATTCTGACTTGGGAGACTTGGGACAGATTTTGTTTGATTAGAAATAAAAGTATAGAAGTATGGATATCGATATACTCGTACTCATGTAAAGTACGTTTTAAATTCATAAAGTATTTGAATTTGTCCGGAAGAAAAAGGCGCATTTATAAAGATTTGCGACATTTCAAAATAAGTACTCCCTCTGTCCCAATTTATGTGGCACTTTTCATTTTTCGAGAGTCAAACAGTTTAAGTTTGACCGGAAATTTGCGCATGGAATCTTCAATTTTTTTGAAATGAAATTTATATATTTGTAAACTATGTAAAAAGTACTATAAGTCACAATAATTGATAATTCAAAATGTTTTAAAGATATATGAAAAAATTACGGTCAAAGATAGAATTGTTTGAATCTCGAAATCCGAAAAGTGCCACATAAAATGAGACGGAGGGAGTAGTTTTTAGGCAAGTCAATAATCTGCTAACTTATTAACCCAACTTATTTTTAAGTCTGCTAAATTCTCAATCTACCCATTGTTATGCAATCTGTGTTTAAAACAGTACTAGTGATAACAGAAAAACTTTGCAGAAACACTAAGTTACCAAAGTTTTAATCAACAAGCGAAGAAAAAAAATTAATTAACACAAACTAAAGTCTGTAAAACGTACCAGAATCTGTAATAAACAGAATGGAAAGAAGATCAAACCCACTGAATGCACAGTGTCCCCTTAAGGAAATTATTCCCCTCTAGTATCCGAGGTTTGAATTGGAATATACCCTCCCAGGATAGAATGATCTCAATCACCAGTGTATTGATACCCAAAACTCTGGTGTCAGCGAGCCACTCAACGGCAGTAAAGTACACGATTAAGTTTTGTGCAGAAGAAAAAGAAGAATTCATAAATTTCGTAAGTAAAATTCTGAGGAATCAAAGGTATTTATAGACAAGAGGAACTGGTTCCGAAAGGTTGCAACCTTTCAGAAACCACACTACCATTTATGAAAGTTTGCAACCTTTCAAACGGTCATGGTTGTTTCTGAAAGTTGCAACCTTTCAGAACAGTCATCTCCAACGGCAGGAAATTTAAATAAAACGGAAAAGTGTTTTAAATAAAACGGGTCGCGCGGATCCGAGTTGGGTCGGAACGTTTCGGTTAATTAACTAAATAATTGAAACGTTTTGGCCATTTAATTTAATTAATTAAATAATTAAAACAAACTTTGTCCAAAAAATAATCTCTCGATCATTTTTCGAAGCCGAGCGAGTGACGACGACGACGGCGCGAGGGGGTCCCTCTTTCCAACCCTTTTAACAACTAGTAGAAGTGTTTCTTTATTTAAACACCTCAATTTCTTTCCACCACCAATGAGGGAGAAATGTCTTTTTCTTATAGTATAAGAGAATCTTTTTCAATTTCTCTTTTCATCTTCCCTCCATTTTCATTAACTCTTGCTATACCCAACACTCATTAACACCTTTAGGCAGGACTTAATAATATTGGCTCAAAGTCTATATTTATACTAAAAAATTATTTAATGGATTAAATAATATATTTAAAATCTAATAAATAAAAATTATGATTCTGAATTTATAATTTAAAAATTGTGATTCCCTTTTTTAATTATAGCTACTAATTTATTTAGAAACATTAAAGGAGATTTCTAAGATCATTGCATATGTAATTGATTCGTATTGGAGTGCCATGTCATCTTTTCAACACGAAATGTAAAAAATTCAGGTGAAATTTACTTTTTAATTAATTTGGCAAAATTTAATGACTTTATATAGCCAAAAAAATGTGTCATAAATTATAAACCTCCATTGGAAATGGAAGAGTAATTTTTTTTTTAATAATCTTTAAAGTTGAATGATTTCCCTATTAAAAAGGAAAAAGGACTTTTATGTGATACATTCAAAGATGAATGACCACCAATAAATAAAACCCTTATCCACTTAAAATAAAAAGGGGTGAAAATCCTAGATAATGTTTTATACTTATGTAGCTCAGTTATATTCTTGTTCAAATGTAACTTTTTATTAAAAAAATATGTAAAAATCACTCAAAGCCTTAGTTGGTATTATATATATATATATATATATATATATATATATATATATGAAAAGCAAAATAAAATAGAAGTCTTGCAATCAAAAGGCACAAAATAAAAAGAGAAAAGGAAACAAAAGGTAAAACAAGTCTATGCGGTTACAAATAAATTATGTGGAAATTTTAGTTTTTGTTCGGAGTTGAAGTTGGATGTTTCACTATACTTTAAGGCTCCTATGAAATTATTTCAAGTCTATGGTCCAATAAGGTTTGAAGTAGGGATATATATAAATAGGATAAACTACTTTATTAAACATACCATATATACTAATTTTACCTCTACTTTTAAATAATTACATATAATACCATTTTTAATTTTATACCATATATTATTGAAGATACAATCAATACCGATAACCCTTAAAATTAGGATTGATTAATTATCTTTACATTTAAACTTCAAAATTAGTGTTTTAATTAAAAATAAATATCTTCCTGTTAGAGAGTATGAGTTAGGGTAAAACTCAAACTCTAACTTTTCATCTTCCTCTTCCTTTTCCCTTGAAGAGTCAAAATTTACTGAAGAAACTCTCTATTAAAATGGACGCTCTACAGTTTGTCAACACACACATCAAATTCGTAGCCTTTGATTTTCTCACTCTCAAATCAATTCCCCACGAATCCACCATTTTTTCTCCCAAGGGGAGACACCTCTCGCGCACAGAGACAATGGGTATCGTTGTAAGAAGAGATTTCAAGCTCAATAGATTTATCAAATTCGACATTGACAATAGTATCAGTTGCATACCTTGTATACTATAGATCAACCAAGAAACTTCGTGTCACTTCTTCCGTCGGATCTAGGCACAGTGAGCAACACCGAGGAATCAAAAGGTGAAGCAAATACCGCCGTGGTGATATGTCCTGACCAGCCACGAACATAATCGGAAAGTTTCAATAAGCGAAAATTTACGCATGTATTTGACACATTATTGATGCATCAGATACATTATTGAGATGCGATTAAATGTATCTAATTTTTATCAGTGTATCTTATTAAGTGTGTATGTATCTAATGAATAAATTAGAGATTTACGTATTATTAGAAATTTACACATGTATTTGACATAATTTGTTCTGTCATATATCTGAGTCTTGTCATATGTATATGGTCTTCTATCATGTATCTTAATATTATCATATATATTTGTTGTGTTATTACAATGTATCTAACTATTTTCATATTTATCTGAGATACTTTTTTTTTTGGATATAACGTATGAAACTGATACTTGATACATCAAATTATACATATAAAAGATACATGAAATAATATTAGATCTTATAAATAGATACATGAAATTAATATTAATACTAGATACTTCTATGATACATATGAATGTACTTGTATGATAATCATGTATCTAAGTGTTTAGTTGGTTGGATACATTATATATTGATAATAGATACATCAAATTAATGAATTTATTATTTTAAGAATAATAAAATGAAACTAATCAAATTACATGACCAAGATATACATGTTTTTGTTTTTTATTAATAATATAATAAAATGAAATTAATTAAACATAGATATAATCCTTGATTTTTGCCTTATAATAAGAGATTTAATTAATTTAAATTTTCAGAATTAATTGTCCATCTATTTTGAAAATCCTCAATAACTCCTCTAATTAAGGAAATCCGTTACAACCAATTAATTTAAATAAATAAAATATGTATCTCGATTTAAAAATTCGTCAGATACATGTATCTCGCGGATTCAGACTCATGTATTCTAAACACGAAATATGGTAGAGGAAGTAATATTTGAAACTATTAGAAATCTTAGTAATTAGGACCTAAACTAGTGGGATTTATGTAGTTTGTCCATATAAATATTAAAATTTGAACGGCATTAAATTCAATATAATAGTCTAAATAAGTATTGTGGCTAATATAATTAATTTAATTATTTATTTCTAAATGTGTTGAGTTGGTCTATTTAATTGAACAACAAATATAAGTACGTTGTATATCCAAATAACTATTAGCAATACGAGTGAGTGATGTAGCAATACAAATCAAATAAATGAGCAAATTAAATCATAAGTGTAGGTGACATGTTTTTAAGTTCAACATAATTTATATTATTGTTAGAAGAATAGAGAATTATTATAGAAATTGTAACACTCATTAGAGTGAGTAGAAATCGAAGAGTACTATTTGTTACTCAATACTTTTGTCTTGTTTATTATTTTTGTTTATTCAAAATTTATAATTTATAATACTCTTTAAATTGTTTAGATATTTCATTCATTTAACAACAAATTAGATAAAAAGAACAAAGAAAAAGAAAGCATATGCTTTACACTTAAATTGCAAAGTGTAACTTCCGTTTTTACAAAACCAAATACCATTACATATTTTATTTAAAAAAACATTTTTCATGATATTATTGCTGAAAATTTTCCTTCCAATATACAAGAGTTTGCTCATTTCCCTACAAAATGAAAGAGACAACAAAAGTTACAAAATAAACTTTCAATAATAATAATAATAATAACAACATCGTAGATATACATTATTTCTTCACCATAATCGTTAATAAGATTTCACAAAAATTCCGGGACACTTCTTGTTTACCAACTTGAATAACAATACAATCACATTCTCTGAAATTAACTCACGAAAAAGTATTTATTTGAATTTTTTTAATCTCTAATGAATTTTGATTTTAGAATAATATGAAGAGGCTACCGGAAAATTTGTTTTGTACTATCACCCAAATTATATTATTTTTTACAATTGATTCTCTCCTTATATTTAGTGGTGCACAAATTCATTATGAAGGGAAGTATGATATTTTTTTAAAAATATCTTATTTGATATTTTTTTCATAATACACCGTAGTTAATTATATTTGATAATTATTTTTTCAGTTGGTAGTATAACAATTTGTGTAGTTTTTCGTAAGATATAAATAATCATATATAAATTATCGTACGCCGCACAACATCACAAGTGTTTAGATCTTAGGTAAGTTTTTATTTGTTTTAGTTTTTGAATCTCTTTTTAATTTAGTCAGTTGTTATATAAACTATTAAAAATATTCTAGAAGTAATAGAAATATTAAAAATAGAATTAAGACTTCACCAGATTAAGTATATCAGCTACAGTTAGAGGTTTACTTGTATAATATCTCGTAAAAATTCTCACAATGACTAAAAATCACAAATCTTAGCAATCGTCTCAAGCATTATCAGAAATCGACAATCTATTTTGATCTTACGTGAATCATCATGCTAGACCAATAGATCTAACGCCTAGAAGATTGTTCAATCCAATAACGCATCTCCCTTTTGCTAACGTTTATCGTCAGACTTAGGAGAGCAATTCGTCGATTAATAATGGAAGCAAATATAATCAGATTCTTCTTGTGTATATATAAATCAAGAGGAACTTTCACATATAGCCACTCAAAAATAGCCTAATTACTCTCTATAGCTATAGTTTGATAATTACAATTCGTAGCTACATGTTATAAGGAGGAGAGAGGCGAGCGAGACTGGGAGAGAGAGGAGAGAGGCAAGTGAGAGAGGGCAAAGAGTGGGAGAGAGGTGAATTGTATATGTATATCAGTTAGATAATTGTATATTATACATATGTATTTGTATATATGGCAAGCGAGATTTGGAGAGGGAGGAGAGAGGCGAGCGAGATTGGGAGAGAGGGGAGCGAGAGAGGGCAGAGAGTGGGAGAGAGGTGAATTGTATATGTATATTGGTTAGATAATTGTATATTATACATATGCATTTGTATATATGGCAAGCAAGATTGGGAGAGGGAGGAGAGAGGCGAGCGAGAGAGGGCAGAGAGTGGAGAGAGGTGAATTGTATATGTATATCGGTTAGATAATTGTATATTATACATATGTATTTGTATATTCTGGCGAATTATACATATACAAACGTGACTAATTATACAAACTCGAAGTCAGCCCACGTAATTAATGTATAATGTTAGTCG
>JAJONR010004380.1:0-41584 GCA_029582245.1 Solanum etuberosum
GGGGAATGTAGTTAGATGCTTACTTGTGGTTTTCCAGCTACCTTATCTTGCTTCACTATTATTTAATGTGGAATCTATTCATGTGGATTTGTTCCCACAATTATGACTTACAGATTTCCCTTCTGCTCAGTTTCTGTGCAGATGTACTCTCCGAAACGTCCAGCGGTTGATGTAGCTGAAGTGTTTCTATGGCTTATGTCAGTTGTTACGATTTTATGTGCTTCTTATTGGTCTGCATGGAGTGCTAGAGAAGCCGCAATTGAGCAGGACAAGTTCTTAAAAGTAAGTCATAGTCATTCCCAGATTACTTTTCCCCTCTCGTTAGTGAGTCATTGCATTTTTTAGATATGCGAATGCTCATTGCACCTCTCCTTGACTACTTGGTTGAGTATGTATCTTGCTCTTGTAGGATGGCTCAGATGATTATGGTGGCAAGGAGGTGACTCATTCTGGTGGTGTATTGGACATCAACACAACATCAGCACTTCTGTTCGTGGTGGTTGCATCCTGCTTCTTGATTATGCTTTACAAATTGATGTCCTTCTGGTTTATTGAGGTTCTGGTGGTTCTATTTTGCATCGGCGGTGTTGAGGTATGTCTCTTAGCTATAAAAGACATAATCAAGTGACTAGTTACTAATGTATTTTCTCTATCAGCTAAGGTTCTTAGATGAGATGGTCACATAGTTCATCATGGTAATCTTTTCCTGGGTTCAAGTCTCACTGTCACCCCATTATCAAAAATAAATTGACGTGCTACTTTGCTAGGCGAAGAAAAAGAGTTGTATCAGCACGTGAGGGGGCGTATTGAAGACATATGACGTAATTAATTAATAATTAATAGTGTTCTCTCTCAAGTTAAGCTTTCCGATGAGATGTATGACACAGTTCAACAGTACCTAATGAGGAGTCTACACCCAAGGATAAAATATATTAATTTTAATTCAACTAATAAATCTCAATAAAGGTAGCAACTAAATACATTTTCGTTTTGTACTTCTTAATAACTTCCATCTGTAGGTGATTCAATATTAGTTGAGCTGAAGCTAATAACTTGCTAGCAATTGCTAGCAAGGGATAGTTAAGCACTTGAAGTAGGCGAACAAAATGAATGGAATAAACTCATCTTGTCTCCACGTGACAATTTATGAATTCCATGCTGACACTATTCCTCATTGTGCTTGCAGGGTCTGCAAACCTGTTTGGTGACCTTGTTATCATGGTATGTTTATTTTATTGGTGTTACTAGTTGTTATCTTTTTAGTAACATTGTGTCAAACAGTTTGTTTGGAAAATAGGGAGGGTGAAGAGGAAACGGAGTGAGAGGAGAATTTTCAAGAAATTTATTACTGTGAGTAGAATTGGGACCAAACTTAAATTTCCCCCTTTTCTTGGGTGGTTGGCTGATTCAGCCCCCTTCCTTCTTCGTTCTATATTAACCATTGTAGTGGATAGTGGATAAATACCGAATCCCTCTCATTCAATGATGCAGGTGCTCATTAGTTTTAAGTTTCCACTGTGGCACTTCTTTTTTATTTGGAAATATAGTACAGAAAGGAGGATATATTCCCCTGAATGTGCAGCTGTACAAGCTAATAACCTACACAAGTTACGGATCAACCTACACATCCTTTAACCCTCCTCTTTAAACTTCTCCCTTGAGTTCAGGGACCTTAAGGTAATTCTCGAGTTTGGAGTGATCAATCTATTTAAGTGTTGATAAGACATCCAAATTGGCAACATCAATGCTTATAAGTATGTTCAAAGCTGTCTTTCTGTTTGTGTAACCATCGGCACATCTACTCTCTTCTATGCTTTTTAAATCTAAACGTGTAATCCTAGCACAGTGGATGATATTGACCCATAATTATGGGCCCTCATGGATTGTTAAATACATTGTGACACTCTTGCAGGCTTTGGCTGGGGCCGGATCTATGTACATTCACGTCTTTCAGTGCAATAATAGCATGAACTCATAAGCAAAGATCAAAATATGTGGAATAAAATCTGAAAGCACTGAAAATTAAATAATGGGTATAGAACAATGATGAGGAATTGTTCTCGCAAATGAGAGGCAGAAGTTTGGAAAGTTAGCTCTTTCCGTTTGATTCAAACCTTAGCATTTCAAAAATCTTTTTCCATTATCCTGGCATTAAACTTGCATTTTTAGTAGTAGTTCAAATAGAAAGTCATCCATTTTTGGACTTATTTGAACCATAAAAAATATTACTCGCTCCGTCTTAATTTTTGGAAAGGTATTTGACTGGCTACGGCGTTCAAAACAGACATAAAGACTTTGACACTTGTGGTTTAAAATATCCGATAGACATTTCTGTGGCTACAAAATCATATCATTAAGGGCAACCTGGGAAGGGTAAAGTTTAACTGTTTTGAAGTACATAAAGGAGTCATGATTTTTGCTAAAATGGAAAGTATTCCACATAAAATAGGCAGAAAGGAGTACTAGCTATTACTAGTAAGGGGTGGAATGGCTAAGAAAACGAAACAGTACCCTTAGTAAACGAAGATGCCAAAATATGGATTAGCAGACTACTGAGAAGGTGTTGTTTTGTGACGCTTTCGTATTTCTGAATATTAAAAGGTATATAAAGTCTTAATAAAAGATACCTAGTTTGACTTCTTGAAGTGAAAAGTGTATAATCTCTTTAGGACAATGACCTCTTTGAAAAGTCTAAGGGCCTCCTCGGCAATGTATGATATTTCAGTTACTTGGAATTATTTGGCTTCTGGAAGAAGTAGGCTTTTGAGGAAGGCAAAATATACCCTTAAAGGAGAAATATAAATGATATCATTTTGACTGTAGAGTGCTCAAAATTGTTAAGGCATATCATAGGCTTTGTTTCCTATTTCTCATCAGGTTAAACATTTTAGTTTGATTTCTTCCCACTTTTCATGTTTGTTTGGGCTAGCATTTCAGGATAGAACAGTAACAATTACATCTGGATTCTTCAGCCCTTGATTCGAGGAAACTATGGCTTCTTTTTATCAAGCACAGAACAATGATTAATATCCGTTTTTTATCCTTGGTTGAACTTTTCCTTATCTTTTCACGATGGTGCTCTAAGAGCCCCCATTATCATTAGTAATAATGTTGAATTGGTGATTGTGACTAGGTATCTGTTATTTTATTCTTGAGACAAGGTTTAATTTCATTTTACTTACCATAATGTCGTTTCATTAGTTGGTTCTCAGACATGTCACATGTGGCTAACAGTCATTATTTGTAGTTTCAGATGGTTTGAACATGCTCAAGAATCGTTTCTTAAAGTTCCACTTCTGGGGCCTGTTTCATATCTTACTCTGGCAATTTCTCCTTTCTGCTTAGCTTTCGCTGTTATGTGGGCGGTTTTCCGTCATGTCTCCTTTGCTTGGATAGGTCAAGACATACTTGTAAGAACTATTATCATATTACACTTGTTCCCTTGTAATTTTTTGTATTTATCTTCAAATCCAGCTGCCTACCTTCACATAATGCAAATAATCTGTCTTTTGTTTCCCTGTTTCACGTGACTGATTCTACCTACTGGTTAAAGAGATGCTCTAATGTAAGTTTTGCCATGGAATGATGTCTAACCACTGGGTATGCAAGAAGTTGTGATATTGGTCTTATGTGCTAGTGAACCATGTAAAAAATTGACATTTCGTTGCGGTGATATCAACTTATTCGGTTGAAGGAATAAACTCCTTTTTATGTACTTCAAAAGAAAAAGAGCTGTTCTGATCTTGTCAACGTGAAGTCATGATATGTTTGAAAATGAGTAGACATGTACTTCAAAAGTATTTCTGCTCCTTTTTTATTATCAGTATATGGGTAAAAACCTCAGCACCTATATTGCAGTACCTGTGTTCTTGGGCACCTTTTTATCTCTCTTTTATAAAAATTCATAGTACACATTACATTGCTAGTTCTTCATGTAGAGAAGGGGGAACCACCTATTATTACACATTACATTGCTAGTTCAAAATTAGATTGTGAAGCACAGGATGAGATACGTAAGTGGGTAATGCCAAGAATCATTAGGCGACTTGGAGAATTCAGGAGGAAGAACAGGTGGAGGAAAGATGGGAGGTGACCTTCTTTGTGCTCACGTGGACAGTTTGGAAGGAGAAAAACAGAAAGCATGTGAGGGAGTTGAAAGTTCCTATTGTAAATATTAGGGGAGTCATTTTGTTTCATGTTCACTCCAATGTGTCAAGGCTTGGATGTTGTTTGTGGATAAATATGTTCTTATGTGACTTTTCATTTTGTATATACCATTTATACGCGGGCCGTCTTTTGGCTGAGATCAACTGTAGTATGTGTTCTTATCAGTTTTTGTATATGTGGTGTGTGCCTCTTCAATTAATGACCGATTTACCTTTATCAATAAAAATGTATGACCTTATTTTCTTTCTTCTCTTAACTAGGGTATGGCATTGATTATCACCGTTCTTCAGATCATACGAGTTCCCAATCTCAAGGTAAGTTTCTGGTATTTAGACCACAAGCGAATTATTTCTTACAGCACATTGTCTCCTCGGTGCTTCTGACTTTGGAATAGCAATTCCTTCCTTAATGTGGTGCCCCTAATTTTATATGTCAATAGTGAGTAGTTAAGTGCTCCTCAAAAAGCTAAATTTTACTGACATTACCTTCGAGTTGAGTGACATATCTATTTTTCGTTTTTTTGCCCAACAGAGGGAAAAAAAAAGGAGTGTGAGGGGAGTAAAGTTGTCAGTCACTTATGACTGACTTTATATGCACATGAATGAGTACAATGGTTTACAGTATGTAGATAGGAAACCCTTTTCCAATAAACACTCCTGTCAAGCTAGAGATGTTTATCATGTGCACCCAGCCCCTTGCTTGTTGCAGATGTAACTCAATCTGGAAACCCCTAAAGGTTTAGTAAACAGATATGCAACCTAATCCTCTGAACTCTCAAAGGGAGGTTTCCAAAGCTAACTTACCGGATAACAACCTTAATTGTCAGTTGACCAAATCCGGTTAGGATCCCACACCCACACCAACGTCATGTCGATATGGGTGTGGCACCAAAAGTGAAGAGTCCGAGCCTCTAAACTCAAATTGTGTGACTTTAACAGGAACTGGCAGTGAAGCATTAAAGGAGATTAACATTGTTCTTTTCTTTGATATTATCAGGTGGGAACAGTTCTTCTTACTTGTGCTTTCTTCTATGACATTTTCTGGGTCTTTATTTCCAAATGGGTGTTCCACAAGAGTGTGATGATAGAGGTAAGCTCATACTTGGTTATTTGTCTCTATTTTAGGTTCACTTGGGTATTCTCCGCCCTGCCTGTCACAAAAGGGTGTTGATGTTGACAAATGAGAAGTTGTTGTCTTCAATGCAGGTTGCACGTGGTTATAAAAGCGGAGAAGAAGGAATTCCCATGTTACTGAAAATCCCGCGAATATGTGATCCCTGGGGTGGCTACAGCATCATTGGGTTTGGCGACATAATTTTACCAGGATTACTAGTAGCATTTTCACTAAGGTTTGATCACTAGCTAAATGAAACTTGTGTTTCACCCATTAATATGGTTCGCGTGTATCTAATACCTGGATTACTAGTAGCTTTCATTTTAAGATTTGGTCGTTGAGCTGAATCACAGTTGCACTTTTAACCATTAATGTTCTCCACAAAGCCCTGTGTCTTTAAAAGCTTCAGCTTTTTTCGTTACACCACATTTTTCATCTCCAAAGAAGGCCTGATTTATGCAGTTGGTCTACACAATTAGCGGAAAGTTGTAAGCCCGGCTGGTGCCTCTGGGGGTCTATATGTTTTATGGTTGCTTAGAGAACTTTTGCTTTTGCGCAAGAAAGTAATAAATTATAGAAAATGCTTTACCTAATTTCTTGTTTGGGACCGAGTCTTAGTAGTAGTTGTTGTTGCCCTTCCAAAGTAGGGGGTTTTCTACTTATCAATAAAGCAAAAAAGGGTTGAGGTATCATGATTAATGCTTCATGCTTACAACTTGAAATATAAAGGCAGTCAAAAGTTTTTTAACTCTTTGTTTTTATTTGTTACATTATGCTCTTTGTTGCAGATATGACTGGCTGTGCAAGAAGAGCCTTCGAGCTGGTTATTTTCTGTGGACTATGACTGCTTATGGTTTAGGTATAACTTCTGCATAGAAAAATGTGATATGATTTAATCACTTGCCATAATACTCTTCTTGTAACCAAGTTATACCATCTTCTCTTTGTCAATACAGATCATATCAGTATGCATTTTCATGTTCCATCTCTCTCTCCCTGCTCCCAGCGTTCCCTTCATCTTCTTGGTCTAATAAAAACAAAGGATTGCTACATAGAATTCACGCTACCTGGAAAGTGACGGATAGCAGTCACATTATCTTCTTTTTGCCCACAATTCCTGTTACTGTTAAGATAATTAGATCAGATAAATGTTAGAGCTCATGAAACATTTTAAGGTTATATGTTCTCAATGTTTGAGGTTCTTTTTTCTTTTTGGGGCCATGTGTCTACATTTGAGCTTGACACCTACCCTTTCATCTCATCAAAAGTTAACATGTTTTCTGTGACCAACTGAAACGTTTGGATATACATGATGCATTGCATCTTTGAAACTGTTACCAAGTTCTGCTAGATTTAGGATTAATCGAAGTTCTTGTTTGACTTTTATTTTCTTGAACAGGTTTATTTGCAACATATGTGGCTCTGAACTTGATGGACGGCCATGGTCAACCTGCTTTGCTATATATAGTTCCGTCCACATTAGGTATGTTACAGGAAGCACAAAAAGGCATTCATACTGTCATAAAAATTATTTTGGAGCAGCCAATATTTAGATTCTGTAGTGAAGGTGGAGTCTACACCACATATTCATTGTGATTCCGCGGGAAGAGGAAATTAGCCAATTAGGCATCAGCGTCTTATATCCACAAAATTTACTGGCAGGTGTTGAGAAGGAAAATGCTTTATGGACCTCTTAATCTGACATAGAGAGCAATTTCAAATTGGAACTGTTATATCTATTGCACCGAAAGATTTTATCAGGAGTCCTACACCCAAGGTTGTGGCCCGGCAGTCAATGAAGTGGGTGGAAACCTTGGAGAACATGGTTCAAATCCCAGCAGAGACAAAAAACACTAGGTGATTTCTTCCCATATGCTTGGTGGGCTGAGTTACCTGATATTTTTGTTGGTGGGAGGTAGCACGTTTTAGGTGGAATAGTTGAGGTGCGCGCAAGCTGGTCAGGGCATTGTTATCAGAAAAAAGATATAATCAGGAGTACCCAATACCAACTTGAACTTTGATTTAGTGGTATCATAGTGCAGACAGATAGTGCCGAACTGTTAAAACCATTGAAGCTATATGTCTAGGTAAATGTAGGATTGGGCATCTGCACCCATTTGCAGAAAGAACCTATAGATGCTGAAAGGATATGATATAGGTGACAGCGCCAGTAAACGGAATAGGCAAGTATGGTGGTATTGATTTAATTGCAGCATGAGTGTGGAATTTTAGTCAACAATGAATGACAAATACATATTTTATCTGAGTAGGTGATTTAATTCCTTTTTTTTCTCTCTCTTTTCAGTTTTTCAAGTTTTTGGGCAAGGGGGTCGGGTTAGAGGCTTTTGTCAAATGAGAGATGATCATAGTGATAGGGTTTGAGTAGGGTATGGACAGATCCTTATTGTTTCTCTTGTTGTGGTAATGTTAACCTAATATTTTTTGTGAACTATGAATTAAAGTTCCGAGACCGAGGTTCCTCCCCCTTCTCCATTGTATTTGCCTTTTTGGTACTAATATATAGGGAGGGGTTCATGCTGAAACCCCTGCCAACACAAATTTTTAAAAATGCATACCTAAAGTCGTTTTAGAGTGAGTATGTGACCTATTAGCCAACCATCAAAACCACTTGTTACAAATAAGATCTTCTTGTTGCATCGAAAGGGATAAATGTTGACTAATCTGGCTATATAGCAGAGAATAGTAGAAAGAAAGACGGGCCAGTTTTGGAATTTAGGATATACTATAGACATGATTTGGCAGTCCATGTGCTTGCATGCCTCCTGAAGGGTATGAAGGCTGAAGCCTGAAGTCTGCCTTATTTTTCACATCATCACTGTTCTAGACATTTGAAGGGAATTGTTGTAGCAACGGTAAAGTTGTCTCCGTGTGGTCTTCAGGTCATGGGTTCGAGTCATGGAAGCAGGCAAGCAGCCACTCATGCTTCCATCAGGGTAGACTATATACATAAGACCCCTTGGAGTGCGACCCTTCTCTGGATCTTGCTAATGCGTGATGCTTTGTGCACTTGGCTGCCCTTCTAGACATTATAAGCTCATCCTTTCATATTCTTGTTATGTTCTTGATATAGAAGTACACTGAGATCTGTTGTTGTCAATTCCAGGCACATTTTTGATGTTGGCAGCAAAAAGAGGTGAGTTGAAGCATCTATGGACAAGAGGAGAACCATATAGGACTTGCCCGCATATCCAGCTTCAACCGGCCGAGTAATTTGATATCGTACTCTCTCTGTAATCACATATAGCTCTGATTTGTCTAAATACAAAGTTAGGGTACATATGTTAGAAATCTGAAAGAGGTTAGAGTTCTCAAAGTCATAGGTTAAACTTAGGCTTCTCCCCGACCCCCGACTGCCCGAATACAATGGCTGTTAATGACTGACTAGCAAAAGGTGAAAAATAGAGCATGTAGTTTACCAGTTATGCAGTTGACTAGAGTTGCAGCAAAGTTTTGAGTTTAACTTCTATACACTGACAAGTAGCCGTTTAATGTAAAGTGTTATCAGTAATCTAGAAAATAAGACAGCTTACACCTTATAACAATGTGAAAATTGTCAACGCTGTCAGTGTATACAAGTTAAATCCAATAACGTTTATACAGCTCTTGCAGTTTACAAGGCCTTGACGCGTAGCTGTAAAATCCCTCATTATATGGCAGCGAGTGTAGAGTACTTTATAGTGAAACAAGCATCATCATATGTTTTTATACAACATATGTAAAAGTGAAGATAATGTATGTCTATGATGGAATTTGTACAAGGCCATGGTTAAATTATACTCTTCTTTAAATGTTTTGTTGTTTTTCTCCAATTATTTGTCAGTTTTCTTTGAGAAACAGAGTTCAGTTTTACTTTTGGCAGTTGATACCAATGATAATATGCTTTTTTTTTTTGACATGTACTTGCAAATATACTCTATAATTTTCACAATTTTTCGATAAAGAATGTTCAACTAGTCATTGTTCAATCCATGTCGCCTCTATTGTATCAAAGTAGTGAGGTTGCTTGATAACTTTTACCTAAAGAATGACGTTAGCAAAATATTTTTTTTTGCAAGTAATACAATTTAAAATAGTATTATCTAGTTAAAAATAATGGACTTTAAATAGTGGATATATTTCCTGGTTCATGTTAAGTGAATTGTTGGAGTATGACACATTTTTTAGGAAAAATATTTAAAGACTAAAATAAAAGATTGTTTTTTATTATTATCTTTTTAATTATTTTCAAATTGTTCTCTTAGAAAATATTAAGTAGTTAAGAACCTCATTAAATGAAGGGTAACATAAAAAGATAGTCATTAATTTTTTTTTTATTGCACTAATTGTGCTTAAAAAATTCTTCAACATTTGAAAATATCGGATGTTGCATTAAGAGTATCTCCAATCCTACCCTTTATTTTACTCTCCAAATATAGAATTCTCTATTTTTTCAGACAATCAACTCCAATCCAATTCTCTATTTTACTCTCTAAAAAATGTCAATAATTTTTGTCCTTTTACTCCTTCCACTTTTTTTCTTTAAAAAAAATAATAAAAAAATTCAAACACTATTTTTGCAGATACAAACAACTAGGGGTGTTCATGGTTCGGTTTGGATCAGTTATTGGTTAAAATCAAAACCAAACCAATTTAGTCGGTTTTTAAATTTCTAAAATCAAACCAAATGAAAAAAATAACTGTCGGTTTGGTTGTTGTCGATTTGGTTCGGATCTTTTGGTTTTTTCGGTTTGAAAGTAATAAATTAAATTTGTTGAGAGTAAACAAGTTTAGATAGACACGATCACCGAATACATGAACAATCCACAAGAAAGTTATTATGGATTCAATTAAGCAATACTAGAGTTATTATTACACGAATAAAATGATTCAATTAAGAGAAAGTGTGACTATCTAATGTGACGTAGGGTAGGTAAATATTAAAGTAATGGATTTTGATGGACTTGGTCCTAGGGTTTTAATATTTGGGTTAAAATTTAAGTGTTGGACTTGAGAAAATAATAAAGTTAATATTTAAGTTAATTAAAATTTAACAAAATATTTATATTTTATTTATGAATAATATATATATAATTATAAAATTTATATATATAATTTCGCGGTTAGATTTGGTTGTTTTTGCGGTTTTTTTTTTTAGTAAAACCAAAACCAAACAAAAAAGTATCGGTTTTCAAAATTTAAAACCAAACCTAACCAAACCACACCAACTATCGGATTTTTTAATCGATTTGGTTCGGATTGTGGTTCGATTTGATTTTTTTAACCGTAACAATGAACAGCCCTACAAACAACAACGACCACAAAAATCATCGGAAGAAAGTCAAAAGCAATTTTGACTTTGTACGAGCTTGTTCAATTTAGGAGAAGTGCCTATAAATTCGTTTCTTAGGAAATTTGCGCTTTCTATTCTGAATTTAAGACTTTTTATATCAAAAATATTCTCTTAAACAAAGGTATTTTTATAATATGATTATCAATTCCCATTATTACTATACTATACTAAAAAAATAGTCTGAGTTTAGGAGCATTTTTTAAGAATTCAAAAATATATTAATAACTTTTATTTATGTAATAACTATTTACTTTGAAACTTTTAGTAAATGATAGAGTTTCAAATCTTGGTAATTTGATAGATCAATGTCCCGAAGTGTTTCTATAGGAGACAATTTTATGCACGTGTCTAAAGTTAAGGTAAAACGATACCCTATATTTAACAGTTATATATATATATATATATATATATATATATATACTAGATAATTTAAGGCCCGTGATACGGACCAATATAATTTCACATATTTTGCTGGAAAAATTACTTAAATTCACAATTTAAGATATCATTATTCCCTCTTGGATATATCCCTATTCCCTCTCGGATACATCTATCCCCTCTCGGTTACATATCTATCTCCTCCTGGATACATTCCTCCCATGTTGCATTGTATCGGACAACCAAGGAATGTATTCGAGAGTAATGAAAAATTCGAGATTTTTGTAATTGAGGAAACTTCCGGGATAGGATGTAATTAGCCTCCAAAGATATGAGATTTCTATACTTTATACTATTTTTTTTCTTCAATAAACAACTTCAATATATTACTTAATAATCTATTTCAAATGTTCATACGGCATAAATGTGTCGTTTACAACCCAAATTGAGAAAGTTGAATTCTAAAAAGTTTTATGCAACAAGGAAATAGAGAATTGCGTAGATTATGAGTTAAAACATTTCGTGTTCGATGAATATATAAAATGTTGATATCTTTGAAAAAATTCATCGATCTTCATATATTTTCGTAAGTGATATCTATTTTCCACAATATTATTATCTTCGTTTTGTAATATTTGCACCATAAATTTTGCATCCGATAAAATACTAATCATTGATCAACCAATTCGTAAAGATCGATTCAAAGTCTTTCGGATGTCTATTGCTTCAACTTAAGTATATACTGTGTTTGTAGTTGCTTTGTCTATGAATTTGTGATACATTTTATTATTGTCTCCGATAAATAGAAATACTTCTATTTATTTTAATTTTAATATCGAAAGTACTAATAAAAAAATAATTTCTAACTTCACAACAATAAAAGCAATCATGAAAGCAATTTTATTTCTATGTACAATAACAATTATCATAATGTTATATTCTAAATATTGAAAGTATAATTTATTTCTAACTCCACAATAATAAAAACAATCATGAAAGCAACTTTATTTTTATATACAATAACAATTATCGTAATGTTATATTCTAAATTACATTAATAATATTTTTTGATACTACACTCTTAATATCATTTCGTAAAAGAAAACTCTAAATCTTACCCCCACAAAATAACAAATATACTTGTTCCTTTTTTCAGGTTATTTTTTCCCTAATTTATTTATTTATTAGTTTTTTTCTTCCTCTATATTTCTCAACAAAGTCCTTTTTGTTATAAAATATTATAGTGTGGATGTCCACTACACCAAGAAGTGACTCTCACCCATTATCTCCATTACTTTCCTCCATTATGAAGATAACCATAACCTCCATAACCTCCAACTTTATAACCATTATTCTTGTAACCTTTCACTTCCATAACCTCCCCATTATATTCATGTTAATGTCATGTTTATGACTAAACTTTTGTATGCCTCTATGTTACACTATAAATAGAGACATAAGGGTTCATATTGTAGATACTTGAAGACTTGGAATAATAAGAAAAACTCTCATCTCTTGTCTCCCTATTTCTATTGCTTTCATCTTCTATATTTCTTGTCTTATTTTGCTTTAGTTTTACAACACGTTATCAGCACGAGTTGCTCATTCTCCGTCAAGAATCAATGGTAGGTATTTCTTGATTTTTATGAATTATCCTAGTAATTATTCGGTTGCAAGGTATACTTCATATCCTATATATTATTTGTACTAACAAAATTTGTTTTGTGGTTATTTTAAAATGGTTAGTAAATTCTGATAATCTTCATAACAATATTGAGAGGGGATTAAAATGTTTTAGTTTATTTTAACTTGAGACTTTTATATGGTTCCAACATGTTGTTCTAATTAATTAATTTTGTTCATTTTTATTCAATTTTAAGTCAAATTCAGATTATATTTATGGTATTCAACATTTATTTTTTTGGTAATGCATTTGGTTTATTAAGACATTGATTGAGGGTAAGACGGTGAATTCAGTTTCACCGCATCAAGTGGGTAAGACATCGAGTAAAGTCTCGGTGCACCATGATAATAAGAAGTTGGGTTCAAGTCCCATTGATTTATGACCAAAGGTGTCTTTATATGGGTAAGACATTGGGTTTAAGTCCTAATGCACCATAGTGATGATGATTAACATAAAGTTGTATACTTTTGTCTGAAAGTCATGAAATTTGCCCAATTAATTTGCTCCATTCTCTTATGTGAATGTGGTAGCAGTGCATAATATGTCTGAAAAATGACAAGTAGTTGAATGTATGAATATGAGTATGGTAAAATGTTAATGATCATCATGTTGTAATTAAAAGGAAGAACATTATGGGTTCTTAAGATGGTCTTTCAAACGTGAAGGTAATTTTGTCCATCAAAGTGGTATGAAAGGTTATTGGGCACATTGTTTCTTAATATGGTACTTCAAATGTGAAGGTAATTTTTATCCATCAAAGTGGTATGAAAAGATATTGGGCACATTGTGGTTGATGCAACCCAATTTGAAAAGTTTTGTAAATCCTCTATCAAAATAAAGAAATACAAAGTGGTAGTACATTTAGTACTTTTAAAGTGATGTTGAGGTGGGTCAAATAAATTTGATAATGTCAAAGTATGACTAATAAAAACTTATGAAGCATGTACCAATGGTTATGGTCCATTTCTTAAAGAAAATGTGACTTGTGTTCGTATGGCTAATAACATGTTCATGTATTGTTGGATAAATGTCACATCTCACCTCTACGAGAGGTTTGAGAGATTGAAAAGAAATATTTTGACATAAATGATTATTTGGTCATATAGTTTGAGTACATCACAAATATTGTGGTATGTTCTATCATGAACTATTACAGGACAAAAGAAAGAAATAATTCTTTCCTATAAAGGTTGTGGTCATGACCAAAATAATTATTATTGTGTGGCAACACAAATTTGTCATTGGTTGTCAAGAAATAAGTCTTGCAGTAATAATTTTAACCATGACAATAATAATAATTTTCTCCTTGAAGGAGATGGTCACCATAAGAATGATATTGTGAAATTTGTGGCAGTACACAAAATTAATTGAGAGTTCCGCAAAGGCTAATTTGTTACTATTCGGAGGAATGAAATTGTACATAATATTGGGGTTGTAGTAAGTCTCAAAAGAAACTTTTTAAGTTTCGGAAGAATTGAAAAAAAATAATATTATATTGAGACTATAAATTATGGGAAGATTTAATATCTTCAAATTACTACAACCAAAGTGAGTTATAAATATTTACGCATAAGATTACCCATTTTTTCCATTGTTTGTTGTAGACAAATATGGACATGATGATGGAATCACATGCAAAAGTAAACTAGAAGTTTACTAGAATAAATATCAGCTGGCATAATCGGTTGGCCATTCCAATTCAAATGTGATGTAAACGAAATTGAGAATTCATATGACTATATGTTTGAAGAAATAAAAGATTCTTCAAGAATTCTCTTGTGTTGCTTGTTCTCATGATAAAATGATCATTGTACCAGCTAAGGTTGGGATTGTATCCCCTGAAATTATTTGGAACATATAAAAAGGTGAATATGGGCTCGTTCACCTGCCATGTGGATCGCTTACTATTATGATTTAATAAATGCATATATAGTATGGTCACATGTGCATTTGTATCAACTTACAAATTAATTTTTTAAGGTTGTTAGCTCAAATTGTTAAATTAAGAGCACAGTTTCAAACTATAAAATTATGTTGATAATGCTGGTTGGTTTAACAAAAATTGTATGCCTCCAATTATAGCTAGACCATTGATTATGAGAACAAATCTCTCAAATAAAATTTGATATGAGATGAGTTTATTTAACATGTATGCATCAAGCCAACAAGGTTCTCCCATCACAATTGATTCAGGGTCAGGAACCAAATAATTTCCATCTAAAAATTTGATGTGTGCACATATGATTTTATTGCTCCACCACGCACAAAGATGGATCCCCAAATGAGGTTAAGGGTAAATGTTAGATTTCCTAACATTAGGGAGAGATATGTTTAGCAGTTGAAAATTATGTGTTGGGTGAATTATCTAGATCTAGATCCTCGTTAAAAAAAATCTGAATTTAAAGTTCAAGAGATAATTCATTTGCAAAATGTTGCAAATAATTTGCCAGATGTATTTGCTGACCCAATATTTTAATCAAGCTGCAAATGCTCCAATAGATAGTCCTTGAAGGACATAGTCTATGGTACGCCAGAAGCGTGATAGACCAATCGATTTCAAACGTAAAACTCCTTGAGAAAAGAGAGGAGAAAATTATCAAAATGGTCAGCTAATGAGGTAAGTGCTTTGAAACAAAACTATAACATAACACTTCATAAAACCTTGACAAAGGTTCAGGTACCTAAAAATGATGAAAAATGAAGAGATCTCGATAGGTTATGTCGTATTGGAATCAATATCAAAATGACTATCGACGGTATCTTTGATATGAAGTAGCACTCAATGCTATAAATTGTTACGAGGATCTTAAATTCGAATCTGTCATATAGTGTGGACAGATAAATGATTGGCACTATTCAAGTATATTTTGTTTCACTTAGAAAAGTGATGTTTTTGATCTTATAGTTCATGGATCAAAATATAAAGTCAGTGTGGTACAAACGAATCATTGTGTGAAAGTATAACCGTAAGATATAAAGTGCGGTTTGTGCCTCGGGGTATAAAAGGTTTTCACAAAAATCCTGACATTATTAAATGAAGATATATTCTCCAGTGATTGATAAAATGAGACTTGTTTCAGTATGACAATAGATGAAATACTTGAATATGTATAATGAATGATTATTATGTCTAACTAGACGATGAAGGTTATATGAAAATTCTTGAAGGATTTAAAAGGTCTTAAAGCAATTCCATTGAGTACCCAATGGTTTTGAGACTGCTTAACACAGAGAAAGAATCTTTTTGATCTCATGAAAATGATTTAAAATGTCATGTATTAGTGCAATTGGTGCACTTACAAATTGATGGTTATGCAAATGCTAGAAGATTATTTGATATCCATAACGAAAGTTATGTGAAAGGATTGTCATATTATCATTCAAGTTATGACAAGAAACTAACAAAGCAAGTGACTCAACACATATAAGATGTGTGATTTTCTTTCAGAAGAAAAGACGAGCTTCAATAAAATTGAAATGATCAATCCCCGAGTCAGAAATAATTTGATTATGTAGATGCAAAATATTTATTTGATCTGCATAAAGCTCGATCGCAAATGGACTATTATTTACATATGGAGACACAACAATATCTTGGAAATTCAAAGAATCACATTAGTAACCACTTCTTCAAATCATGCAGAAATAATATTGATCTATGAATTAAGTCAGGAGTGTGTTTGGTTGGAATCATGATCTATCATATTCAGAAAATATGTGATTTCTTTTGAAAAGGATATTCCAGTCACCATATATGAAAATAATATATAGCTCAATTGAAGGGAGGTTACAATCAAAGGAGATCAGACAAAACATATTTCACCAAAAGTCTTTTTCACACATGATCTTCAACAAAATGGTGAGATAGACATTCAAAGACCCATTCAAGTGATAATCTTGTAAACTTATTCACTAAGGATTGCCAACATCAATATTTGAGAAGTTGTGATATAAGATTGGAATGCATCGTCTCTGAGATATCAAGTAAAGTTTTTATCAGGGGGAGAAAAATACGCGTTGTACTCTTTTCCTTAACCATGGTTTTATCCCAATTGGGTTTTCCTGGTAAGAGTTTTAACGAGACAACATTCAAAGCGTATTAAAATATATGTGTACTCTTTTTCCTTCACTAGGATTTTTTTCCACAGGGTTTTTTCCTAGTAACATCCAAGGGGGAGTGTTATAAAATATTA
This sequence comes from Solanum etuberosum, assembly GCA_029582245.1. Lineage (NCBI taxonomy): Eukaryota > Viridiplantae > Streptophyta > Magnoliopsida > Solanales > Solanaceae > Solanum > Solanum etuberosum. The sequence continues at coordinate 16,886 of JAJONR010004380.1, forward strand.
TAGTGTGGATGTCCACTACACCAAGAAGTTACTCTCACCCATTATCTCCATTACTTTCCTCCATTATGAAGATAACCATAACCTCCATAACCTCCAACTTTATAACCATTATTCTTGTAACCTTTCACTTCCATAACCTCCCCCATTATATTCATGTTAATGTCATGTTTATGACTAACCTTTTGTATGCTTCTATGTTACACTATAAATAGAGACATAAGAGTTCATATTGTAGATACTTGAAGACTTGGAATAATAAGAAAATCTCTCATCTCTTGTCTCCCTATTTCTATTGCTTTCATCTTCTATATTTCTTGTCTTATTTTGCTTTAGTTTTACAGCACTTTTCTATTGACATTTTCTTTTGTTGTTCTTTTTTATTTTTTAATTACTCATTTTTCTTTATTTTGTATTTAAATATTCCTTAGAATTTGAATGTTAAACTTTTTCCTTGTCAAATTTTCTCTTTTAAATAGTTTATCATATTTGATATTAAGAAAATATCCTATATAGAAATGAAAATTTTATATTTTTAATCTTTTGATGAATACATTATCAAAGTATTAATTTCTTGATAGTCAGACATTGTTTATTCTTTTAGTCACGAAATTTGATATGTTCTTCAAATTAATTAAAAAATATTGTTACGTCATTTTAAAGACTATTTTAATAATCAAGATACGAATTTAGTGGTCATATTATGTAACATAATATTAAAAATATGTTTACGCAGTAATCCTTTAAAGTATATTTAGGAACAAAATATTAACTATTCAAACACATTTTATTTTAATTAGTTCAAAATTTTCTTTCTAAAACATGTCAAAACAAGTTTAGCATTTATTATTGTTGGTAAGAAGTTAACTAATAAAAACTCTTCATATTAACAAAATTACAATAATATCCTTATGGGCTCATAACAAAAGTTAGACATGTATGGATTCTTCTAGATTTTCATTTTGACCAATAATTATAAAATTATTATTTTTCCCTTAAATGATGTTAAAATTACTAAAATGCCATTGGTCGTCCTTCCCATGGCTCTTCTCTCTCTCTATATATAAACTGAATCTTTTAATGTTAAATCACACCAAGTATGTTCTAAATCAATACTTTGTAGAATTTGATAATTTTTGGTCGGTTGTAAAATATTAATTTTTAAGTATGATATTTTTTAATTGACTATTCAATGATAAATATAACTCTAAATACCAAAAAATATCAAATCTATTTTATGGAATGTATCATCTAAGATATAGCTGTGAAAACAAAATGCCTTACCAAAATTACTATTTCACATAGGTACTTATTGAGAGTTCTAAAGAAGAAGAAAGTTGAGCTAAAGAAGAGGAAGAGCAGTGTCGAGCCACACACTTCAAGAAAGTAGTTAGTAGGTTGTTAGACAGTTAGGAAGTAGTTAGTTTAAGTTAGTTATACTCAAGATCAATTTAGGAGATTAAAGGGGTGTATAAATATATTCTAATGATTTGTGTAATACATACTTTTTGAATGATATACAAATCTCCTCCTCCTCCTCCTCCTTCTTCTTCTTCTTCAATTTTGTATCTCTAAATTCTATTCTAAAATACCTTTATGTTATCAGAGCAGATCAGTTGTATAGTTTGTTGGATTTCTGAAGGTCGGAATCTGAGAAATCATTAAGATTCCACGAATCAAAGTGAAGAAGATAGATAGAAAACATGACTTAATGAGTGAATATTGGTGGCCAATCAACTGAGATCAGTAATGATTGACATCCTGGAAATTTCAATCCCACACCAGTTATGCCTATGAGTCATGGGGTGGATTACAATCACCCTTTGTTCTTAAGTCCTGCTGATGTTAGTGGGGTAAGTTTGATCTCATTTCAATTTCTTGGAATTGGGGTGGTCAATTAAATTGGCTCTACTTGGAAGAAACAAGATTGGTTTAGTAGACGATTCTTGTAAAAAAACGGATGTAAGTGCAGAACTAAGAGGTCAGTGGGAAAGGGTCAATGCAATTGTTCTCTCATGGCTTCTGAATTCTGTATCCAAAAGTTTGTTAGGAGGAGTAGCATTTTCTTCTTCTGCTCAAAGTGTATGGAGTGACTTAAAAGAAAGATTCGATCAATTGGATGGTTCAAGAACATTCAATTTGCATAAGGAAATTGCAACTCTTCAACAAGGCACAGACTCTGTGTCTGTATAATTTACTAAACTCAAAACCTTGTGGGATGAGTTTGAGGCCTTGGTACCATCTCCTGGATGTAATTGTCAGAGGTCAAGGGGCTTTATTGATCATCTAAATAGACAAAAGTTGTATCTATTTTTCGATGGGGCTGAATGAGTCCTTTGGGCAGGTAAGAAGTCAGATGTTACTGATGAATCATGTTCCTGGAGTGAGCCAGGCTTATGTTATGGTAGTAAATGATGAATGTAAAAAGGTGACTTCCATTGGTTCAAGCATAGGGTTAAGTTCTATCAGTGCTACTGGAGTGGATCCTTTGGTGATGTATTCAAGAACTGGAGGATCATCCAATACACAAGGATATAACAAGTTCAAGAAAAATTTTGTAGTTATATGTGAGTTCTGCAGATGCAAGGGTCACACTAAGGACCAATGCTATAAGTTGATTGGATACCCTCCTGATTTCAAGTCCAAGTGAAAGGTGGTTAATGGAGCTGGAAATGGTGCTTACATGGTTGTCAACGAGGCCAACAGTGCAAGAAGAGATACTTATGATGGTGTGGTTGATGGCTCTACTTTCAAATATGCATGTAATACTAATGTGGCTGTAAAGAGTCATACTAGTGAACTAGATGAGTGCTCTAACCACTTACAAGGATGTACCTTCACTAGAGATCAGTATAGTCAAATCCTGCAAATGCTCAAGCAAAATTAAGGAGGTGAACACATGTAAGGAGACGCAGGTCAGACACATGGAGATCAGGCTAATCCAACATGTAAGGCTCTATTAGTTTTTGAAAATAATGAGGTTTGGATTATAGGTACAGGGGCTTCAAATCATATGGTCTCAAAAGTTGGTATGCTAACTAGTGAGTCTATAGTCAAAGTTAAGGATCCAAAACCAGTGTACTTGCCCACCGGTGAAGTGTCATATGTGACTCATACTGGATCTTGTCACATTTCTCCAAGAAGCGTGATAACAAATGTTTTTCACATTCCAGAGTTCAAGTATAATATGTTGTCAGTAAGCAAGGTGACTAAGGAGTTAGATTGCTTAGTCACTTTCTTTCCACATTTCTGTGTGTGTCAGGAGCTTTACACTGGCAAGGTGAGGGAAATTGGCAAGGAGTATGATGACTTATACTTTCTATTAAAAACCTTACACAAGACCAGTTAAAGCAGCAATCATGTGTAGTGCAAGAAAAGGAACAAGAGGCAAAACAACTGTTAGAAAAAGAGGTGGATGTATGGCACAAGAGGCTAGGTCATATGTCATCTCATATGTTGAAAAAAGTTTTCCCTGTTAGTTCAGAGGTTATTAGCAAAGTACTAAACAAATGTAGTGTGTGCCCTTGTGCAGAACAAACTAGAGTTGTGTTTCCAGTTAGCAGCATTAAAAATAATGAATGTTTTGATTTGATTCATTTGGATGTATGTGGTCCATACAAGAAGCCAACCTTTGATGGTAATAGATTTTTCCTTACAGTGATTGATGACTTCTCAAGGATGAATTGGTTATTTCTATTGAAAAATAAATCAGATGTGTGTGTGGCTTTGTCATATTTTCTGCAGTTTGTTAAGACATAATTTGATAAAATAGTGAGAAAGGTAAGGTCTGATAATGGCACTGAGTTTATGAACTATGTATGTGCAACTATGTTTAAAGAAAGAGGTATAATCCATCAAAGGTCATGTCCCTATACTCCACAACAAAATGGAGTAGCATAAAGAAAGCGAGTAACTAGGGCCTTAAGGTTTCAAGGTCACATTCCATTAAGATATTGGGGTCAGTGTGTACTTGCAACTGCATATTTGATAAAAAGGATGCCTAGTAGGGTTCTAGGAGGTATATCACCATATGAAAGAATGCATGGAACTAAGCTAGTATTAACTCATCTTAGAGTGTTAAGGTGTCTAAGTTATGCTAAGGTTCTGGCTGAAAGTGATAAACTAGCACCAAGATCAAAGGCTGCAGTATATATGGGGTACTCAGAAACTCAAAAAGGCTATATTTTATTAGATTTGGCATCTAGTAATTTCTTTGTGAGTAGAGATGTGATATTCAAAGAATCATATTTCGCTTTATGACTTCCTTATCCAATAAAGAGGTTGGTCCTTTTGTGGATAGCATGACTAATGAAATGCTCAATTTAGATTGGAACTCCAAGGGTGAAAACATGTATAGAAGGGTGAATCTTGATCAAGGATATCCATAAGAGACACAATGTGATCAAGAAATGGGAAGTAATATGCCAGAAGGAACTGAGCATAATACAGTGCACAATTAACTGACAGAAGATCAGAATTCCATCCCTAGTGAAGTACAAGAGAGTCTGGAACCAGTGGTCACTAGAAGGTCTACAAGAGGAGTACATCCACCTGTGTGGATGAAAGATTTTTTCTCTCTTAATATCAATAGGAGGATACAATTTTTTATATCTGAATGTATTGCATACAACCACTTGTCTAAGGCTTATCATGAGTTTGTTGCTGCAACATCTACTCTAATTGAACCTACTACATTTGCAGAGGCAAGTAAAGAGCCAAAGTGGATAAAATCAATGCAAGCTGAGATACAAGCTTTACAGGATAACAACACTTGGCAACTAGTTGATTTACCTAAAAGCAAGTCTGCCATTGACTGCAGATGGATTTATAAGATAAAATACAAGTCTACTGGAGAAGTAGAAAGGTTTAAAGCAAGGTTAGTGGCAAAATGGTATAGTCAGAGGGTATAGACTATAAGGAGACCTTTTCCCCTGTGGTAAAAATGGTTACTATGAGAACCATTCTAGCCTTGGTTGTGTCTAGAAATTGACATATCAATCAAATGGATGTCTATAATGCATTCCTAAATGGTAATTTACAGGATTAAATCTACATGACTATGCCTTAAGGATTTTCCATTCAGGGGGAGAATAAGTTATACAGACTGAAAAAATTCTTATATGATCTTAAACAAGTACCAAAACAATGGAATCACAAATTTGCAAAAGTCCTTCAGAAGCTTAACTTCGATCAAAGTCAGCATGATCATTCTTTATTTACAAGAAGGACTACTGAAGAAACTGCAATAATTTTGGTGTATGTTGATGATATATTGATTACAGGAAGTAGTCTAAAGCTAATAGAAGAAACAAAAAATCCTTACAACAAAGCTTTAAAATGAAGGATCTAAGGGAGCTGAAATACTTCCTTGGAATAGAATTTGCAAGGTCTAAAGATGGAGTAGTTATGCATCAAAGAAAATATGCACTTCAACTCATCTCTGAAGTTGGATTGTGTAATGACCCGGAAAATCATTTTTGGAAATTTTTGAGCTATTTGTTAATTACGATTATTTAGTTGACGGTTGATTTTAAATAATTAATTTTAGTTGGTGGCTAATGGGCTAAGTCCATAATTTATTTAAGACCCTCTATTATTTGGCCCATATATATTAAAATATGTTAGTAGGATTTGTCACTTTTAATATATATTTAATTCAGAAAAGAAGATAAAAAAAGGGAACAAAAATTTATCAGTGCTAAGAGGCAGCCGACGTGAAATCAAAAGATTCACATTCAGGTAATTGTTAAACTTTAATGTTCCATTTATTTATTGTTGTGGTTAATTAGTGATGATTGAATATGCATTATACCATATACATATATATGCAAAGAATGACCGCCATTATGTGGCAGTGATGGTTAAGCAACCAATCTGTGGCAATATTCTTGGATTTAACATATTAACGTTATAATATTAAATTAGTTGAGATTTTAGGGTTAAGTCATTAAGTTTGACTATTTGAAGTTGTATTGTTTGTCTCACAATAATTATGAATTAAATTTTGGTATATTAAGATAGGTAGTTAAATATTGGGTGTATTATATTATATGAAAACTATTAGGGTTGTAGTGTTTGAAGAAATTATGACTTAACCCTAGAATTGAAATTCAGGAAATATGAGATTTGACCTATTGGTTGGAATCAAGATTTAGAAACTTTATTATAAATTCGGGTGAGTTTTGGGTCTAATCTAGACATATAGCAATATGAGTGTTGTTAGTTTCGAAATCTTATTATGATTATTTATTTGAATAGATTACATTGATTTGAAAGTCCAACGAAAGGGGAAGGCTCAGGTTCCGGAGTGATTGTTCAATTATTTGAGGCAAGTGGATTTCTAAACCCTTGTTAAGTGTATATAATAGTGTATTTCTTTGTGATATGTGTTGGGGAGTAATGAGACTTGGTGATGGGTTGACTTGTCCATATTGAATAATTTGAATGATGAAAAAGGGGTAATAAAAGGCAATGTGACTAATTGTTGGTGTGTAATGTCTTGAGAATGGTTTGAAAGGCTTATTGACTCATTGTTGATGTTGTATCACGATTGTGTTGTTGTGAATTGTGCATTATTATGAAAATGGTCATCTCCTCATTATTTGTGTGAACATGTCATTTGCATTATTCTGAGACATGGTTGTGACAAGTGTTATGTGAATTGAGAAAGAATAAGAAATTAAAGAGGATGTACCCTTTTGAGGAACATGTCGCGCGCCGCAACAGATAATATATTTCGAGGGACGTGTCGCACGCCGTGACAAATTCTATTATCGAGGAACGTGTCACACGCCGCGACAAATTTTATTATCAAGGGTCGTGTCGCACGCCGCGACAGATGCATGGACATATATGTCCCCCATGGGTCCCGGACTAAGAGACAATGGGTGTGTATAGTTAGGTCAGACATGCATCACTATACTTGACATTGCATTTCATTGCATTGCACATCTTTATCATTGGTGAACTTGATATTGTGTGTTGTTGATCTTGTGAGTGCCTTTCTGTGGAACTTGTGATTGATAAATGTTGAGTTTGTTGTTGAGGATATGAAATTGTTAGAGTGTTGTTGTTGAGGATATGAAATTGTTAGAGTGTTGTTGTTGAGGATATGAAATTGTTAGAGTGTTGTTGTTGAACTGTGAGCTATGTAAATTGTGAACTGTTAGGTTGGGCTGGTTTTATGCAGGTTGTAGTTGTGGAGGTTCATTTGGGGTGTAAAGAGTACCCGTATTCTATTCCCTTAGCTTGTGTTTAAAATTTTACTTGCTGAGTACCGTGTGGTTGGTACTCACCCCTTGCTTCTATTTTTTTGTAGGTTACGAGCCCGGATCTTCGTGATACTTTTTATTCTCTTCTTTTCCAAGGCTTCCTGTGGAGACTTGTGAGGTAACTGTTTGTCATCTCAGCGGACCTTCTTACTCCTATTTATGATCTTGTTCTATTTTAGAGACAACATCATTCGAAACTTATATTTTCTTTCAATTCTATTATTTTAATTAGAGGCTTGTGCACGTTACAACCAGGTTTTGGGAATTTAGCTAAGTTGATTTATTATCCGCATTATAAATTTTTATTAAAATTTTAGTTATAGTTTACATCTGCACTTTATCGAAATGGTTGGGTTTTAGTCTGACTTGTCTTGGTGGGATAAGACGATTGCAATCACATCCATTTTTGGGTCGTGACAAAATGGTATCAGAGCCCAGGTTCATAGGTCTCACGTGTATACAAGTCGAGTCTAAGTAGAGTCTCGAGGATCGGTACAGAGACGTATGTACTTATCTTCGAGAGGCTATATTGACTTTTAGGAAAAATCTTTACTTCTTGAATCTCTATCTTGCATCCTTTGTCCGTGTTGATTTTTATCACTTCATTTCATTCTCTCTCACTTATCTGATGACTCGTGCGTAGTTCCTCATGTGAGTAGTTGCTGTCGTGTATGGCTTGGCTGTTAGATCTGGTACTAAGGTTAAAGTGATATACTTATGGAATGGATGTGTGGTCATATTTAGAATGTTCAGCGATTCGAAGAAATTGTGTGAGGTTATGGTTTGATGATGCACTTTGAGGATAAATAAACGATTAGGTTGAACAGTGGCTTAAGGGACTTCATGAGCGTCTTATATTTTTTTTGGCTAGTCATCTAGTAGTGGGATCAGTACTTGTGTGGTATAGGCAATATCTGGAGTGGTTTGACCATTGGAAGTGGAATGATTATAAGGATGACTAGATAATGAACACTGTAACTTTGAAATATACAGTTAGTAAAGTTGTCATAACATGTATGGATTACTTAGCGAATGATGAGAATGATGTTACGGCAATTGAGGTCAGAATATCTACTACGATTTTATAGATTGTGTGTATATCAAAGAAGGTCATAATATGACTACTACAATAGTATCGATGTTTACTTGGTTGAGTTATGGAGTATGTTACTTCTACTATCGACTTGATCTAAGAAAGAATGCATATCTCTTGGGATAGAGGTGAAATAGATTTAATAATGTTTTGCAGTTATTCAATAGATAGAAATGTAAGGGCTATTTGGGTATGATCTTCTCAATAGGTATGATGTGTTCTAGTGGTGGATCTAACGTACTTTCATGGTGTGGTACTATGGTATATGGAAACGAATACGTCGATTGTCAAGTGCGAATACTAGCTACTTAAGTATTTATCAATTGTACCACATGCTCATGTAATGAGATTCGATGTTGCATTTATATTTGAGAAACCAACTAGTTATTACTATGGATGTGTAGGTTAAAACATTGTTTATGAGGAAGATTATAGTGGTGGATCTTTGGAATCGTATTAATGTGTTCGGTTGTGAAGTGTATCTCAAGAATTCTAAATGAGGACTAGTGGTTTCATCGTAAGCTCTAAGAGAGTGGATCGATATCGGAATGAAAATCTTATGGGCAAAGAAAATTTCCAACGAGTATACTTGTGTGAAGGCAATTAAGAATTTTACTAAGAAAGTGCATATAAACAAGATTGAGTGATTCCTTTGAATTTGGTTGGTATAAGTAGGTTTAAGGAGTCATGTCGATAATAAGATTAACTTCGTGATGATGGCAATGACTACTGAGCATAAGGGTAATAAGAGTTTGTGATAGATTATGACCAGGATGCAATTGTTGGTTAAATGGATTCTCTATGGTAATAACAACTTGCGTGCATCTAAAATTATGGTTTTCTACTATTTGATGAGTAGCCTGGTCGTATGGAAAGTTGTAGGATGTATTGAGACACAACTTGAATAGAAGTAAAAGGAGCTAGAGTTATAAATGGAAAGAATTAGTAGGATATAATTTAGCCTTCGGAAAGAGGCAAGAATAAGGATATTTACTCTGATTACAAGGGCCATAGATGTATCTTTAGAGAGAGCGAAGAATCAAGTTCAACGACACGTGGTTCCATCTGTTTTGCGCTGGTTATGGTAATAGTGTCACATGTTCATCAGATTGGTTACAAAAATTTGGGTAAGATTTGAAAAAGAAATCTACATACGTTTGACTAGAGGGTGGTGATAAGTTCTCTTATGATTTCGGGTTGGTTATCTAGTACGGTTTAAATTTTGATGATGTATACAATAAGATCAATGGAGAGGCGATCAAGGATAAGCTAAGGTATGCAATTTCATAAAATCATCGAGATATGAGCTAATATTGATAGATAAGGAAAATTGGTTAGATGGTTAGAATCAGAATTTAAGTTTTTCATTTTAAGCCTACGTTCGTGGTAGTATGTTTTGTCAAGGTATAGATTGGTAAGATAAGAAATGATCGATCGCATCAGGTATTGACTAATTGAAAGGACTTGTGCAGGGTTTGGATCGTAGAATTTTTTACTTTTGATTGTTGAAGGACCTAAGGAAGGGTTTTACTTAAAAGTGATGGTTTAGAGTATAAGATAAAATATCATGGGTTGTCGGTCAAAGGATAATATTGGTAAGAGAGTCAGCGAAAGAAAAAGAGTCTGGTGAATTGAAGAGTTCAAGGTATTTGAAATTTCTGTCATGGGAAGAATTTAAGAAAGGGGAAGGAACAAGACCTCTCATATAGACCCATGGTTCGAAGTTGAATGTTGTATGAATTTTTGCTTATGAATTCAGATATGACTGTGATATGTGGACTGGTTCGGTACAGACTAATTAGGGGTTTATCGTAGATTTTTATGAAGATTGAGTTTTGATTTGTGTGACAAACGGAGGTGCGTGGGAGATTTTGTATTGTTGTGTGCGGCTAGATTGTTCAAATTATGGTAGGTGACTTATGAATGCATTACAAGATGAACCTACAGTTATACATGGTTATTGATGACTTTGAAGGGATTGAAACTACTTTATTGATGAGACTACATAGATTGTTATGATGCGTTATATAAATATTTGATGTTGAATGGAGGTTACGAGCTTATAATATACCGAATTATTGGAGTGACCAAAGATTTCTCTGAGTTTTAACATGAGTTATGCAACAGTTTGAAATGGTAGTTGAAATATGATATGTTAAAATTTGTGAAAAATTGACTTTGGGTGAGATTTAATAGCTTTATCCCGATGAAAATATTACTATCAGATTTTAAATTAGTGTTATCAGCCTTGGGTGAGACCCGTATCTGTCATGCAATGCTTAGATGGAAAGAGAGAGAGTCATAGTTCAAAATTTTTGGAGGCTACAATGTGTTTGCTAAGAAGACTTTGATACCAATGACGGTTTGAGAGTAAGGTAAATGGTTGGTGTAGTTATGATGTTTGTTGGTATTAAGTGTGTTGGCTTCAATGGAGTATTGTGAGAAGTATGTGGGGTTTGATAAATCAAGTATTTTTTAGATTGTAATGGGGATCAGACTGGTTGATTGTGGGTGGCTAAAAAATTGAGAGATAAAGCCAAGTGAATGAAATTTTATTTATATGGGAACTATGAAAGGAGTATTGTGTTATTCGACCTTGCTTCCGTACATTCTTATATGAACACCTTCTTTATTCTGGACATTATTTGGAGTATGATTTACTGCTTATTCCACGCGTGTTTTCACATCTATGGGTGAATTTCTAGTGGTGGATCGGGTTTACCGATCCTACAATTATCCTCTTGGTAGGATGACATCCTTGGCAGACTTGGTTATTTTAGATATGACATATTTGGTGTTGTCTTAGAGCAATTAAAGTACTCCACTGGTTCTACATGCACCACCTTGCTTATGAGAATTTATAGAAGAGCTAACATGGGTATTTACCGTTGCCTGACAATTTTAATATTCATATAGTCATCAAGGTCACGTTCCGGTTATGTGTGGTTGAATGCGGGGACCATAAGGTCTAGTTCTACCATTCTAAGAGTTGTCTACGATCACATCACCCTACTAATCTAGCATTCCGACAGAGTTGTTAGAGATTTTACATTTTGAAGTGTACCGCTTGTTGGGTGGTAACTTGATCTTGTTCTTCTTTGAGTTAGATAAGTTTGATTCTCCCCTTATGAGTATCCGATGTTTAAAGATCATATTTTTATAACTTAAACTTGGAGAATATTATGTTGTGAGAATGAAATCTTGATAAGACCTATAATGGTTTGTGCATTATGGGTGTGGTGGTTGGTTCAAGTTCACTTCTGATTGTAGCTGATATTAATTCAGAATTGTATCTTAGTTATGTGAGGAAAGATTCTTCATGGTGGTTGTATTATGATCCAGAGGATTTCAATTAAGTTTTGGGTGCATGAGTGAGTCTATGGCTTGGTAATCACTCTTGATTTGTAGATCTACCAAAGTTTAATTCGAAAGTTTAGTTTTTAGTAGTTGATTTTGATGGAATGGTCTTAAGGAGGAGCTCATTTAGAGAGATGAACACTGACTAAGGAAAGATAATATCTCAGATTTTTGGTAACGTCGGTTATTCTTCCTTGTTCTTCCTTATGTTCGAGGACGAACACGATTTTTAGTGGTGGATAATGTAATGACCATGAAAATTATTTTTGGAAATTTTTGAGCTATTTGTTAATTACGATTATTTAGTTGACGGTTGATTTTAAATAATTAATTTTAGTTGGTGGCTAATGGGCTAAGTCCATAATTTATTACGTATAACTTACATAAATCTCATAGTGTAAGGAGTAAATTACATCATATCCCTACTTTTTTTCTAACTACAATAATCCCTTAATTTTTACACAGTCCGGATACATTAATGCTGATACATTATGTATCAAGTTGTTATTCTGAAAAAGGAAAAAAGAACATAAAATCCAATTAAAATTCCATAAATTACGCCTACACGTTTCTTCTTACTGTCAATCAATTAAACACACAACCCTAGAAGAACCAACAACTTCAAAAATCAAATTCCTTCTCCCTATTCATTATTCTCCCTGTTCTTCGAAGAACCATTCAAATTTACCAAAAAATTGATAAGATACATAATGAATAGTTATTGGGACAAACAATTTCTTTTGTGAGTCTCAAATCTATCATTTATGGAGATCGATGAGATGAAGAAAGTCACCAAAACCACGCTGAAGATCCTTAACAACAACTTTCTTAACATTGAACCCAACATTGTCACCAGGGAGTGCCTCTAGGAGAGCTTCGTGGTGCATCTCTACAAACTTGACTTCAGTTGTCAAACTAGTATGGCCAAAAGTCACAACCATACCAGGCATGATCACACCAATCCAACGTGACCAACATGTACAGTTCCAATACCACTAATCTTGTAACGTCCTGAAGTGGAAGACCGAGTGGTTTGTCAGATGGTAGTAGAAGGAAATTACGGGAAAATGTTATTGACAATGGGATTCAATCCTTGACAAATTGTAACAGACTAGCACAATTCAAAATTCAAAATTATTCTTTCCGTTCTTCCAAAAAACTCTCATTTTTTTAATCAAAATTTTGAGATACATAAGAGATCTGATACATCGTTTAGGTGAAGAAACAAGAGTCTGAATTTTCAATGTATCTGCTATGCATTAATACAACAGACAACAAGGTTGAAGAGATACATAGCTTTGATGGATCATCTATCCCTTTTATAATGTTGTGTAATCATTTTTTGGATTGTATTTTCGAGATGGATAGATTTATCAATACATTACTATTTATGTATCTTGTTTAAATTGATAAGTGTTGTATTTCAACTAGATACATTAAATAGAAATTGTCGCTCATAAGACGTTAGATTTGAGATAGATACATTACTGTTTGATAATTGTTATGTATCAGATACATTTAGTATAAATTTGAATTTACGTATCATGCCTAAAAAATTAATGCATGATACAATATTATTTATGTTTCTTATTTTGTTTAAGAGCAGAATCCATATTATGTATCAGAAATTTGTAGATGAAAAGTCTAACACGTGATAAATGATACATTTGGTAGAACTTTTGTATCAAGTATCAATACTAATTAAGGTTATGTATCAAAACTAATATTTGAACACGATACATTGTGCATGATAAAATTGTAATGTATCATAATGTTGAAACGAAGGCATTATACATTAGTTTAAGAAAAAAAATCAACTAGATACATTGAAAATCTGAACCTATATGTATCAAAAAATATGAACAACCAAAAAATCAAAAAAAAAATCAACAAACTGAGCCGCGGAAAGCAACAAAGATGTATCCTTCTCGGACTAATTGGGTATGCCCAATACTGAAATATCGAACCAATGGAATGAAGTGTATCAAGACCGCCATTAGAAATTCCTGGACCCATTCCAAATGCATTCCAAGATGAACTCTCTGCGTTAGCAACGTTTTTCACCCCTCTTTGATGTGGTTCTTGCAAGTATGCACTCTACACAACTTCCTTTTTGCATATCCAAAGCAATATAATTTCTTTGTTTCTTATGAAAAAAATAAAATAAAATAATAAAAGAAATCGAAAATTGAAGTGATAGAAATAAATTGACCTCTTGAATAACTTGAAATCATTAAGTGGAAAGAGAAAAGATTTGAAATTAAAAAATGGATTAATAGAGGTAACTGTGGAGAGATTTGTGGCGTGAAAAAAGAAAGAAAAATCATGGGTATGAGATTAATGTATCCGCAAAAGGGGATGATAGGAGCAAAATAGGGGATTTTAGATATTTTTTGAAATGGTAGGGAAAATAAGAAAATATGATAATAAATAGTGTGTAGTTAACTAATTTTTCCATTTATTTAAGACCCTCTATTATACGGCCCATATATATTAAAATATGTTAGTAGGATTTGTCACTTTTAATATATATTTAATTCAGAAAAGAAGATAAAAGAAGGGAACAAAAATTTAGCAGTGCTACGAGGCGGCCGACGTGAAATCAAAAGATTCACGTTCAGGTAATTGTTAAACTTTATTGTTCCATTTATTTATTATTGTGGTTAATTAGTAATGATTGAATATGCATTATGCCATATACATATATATGCAAAGAATGACCGCCATTATGTGGCAGTGATGGTTAAGCAACCAATCTGTGGCAATATTCTTGGAATTAACATATTAAAGTTATAATATTAAATTAGTTGAGATTTTAGGGTTAATTCATTAAGTTTGCCTATTCGAAGTTGTATTGTTTGTCTCACAGTAATTATAAATTAAATTTTGGTATATTAAGATAGGTAATTAAATATTGGATGTATTATATTATATGAAAACTATTAGGGTTGTAGTGTTTGAAGAAATTATGACTTAACCCTAGACTTGAAATTCAAGAAATATGAGATTTGACCTATTGGTTGGAATCAAGATTTAGAAACTGTAATACCCCGTATCCTAGACAGACCAGATTGCTGAAATCAGAAATTGCAGGTGCCACCGACGGGCAACACCCACAGACCGTAGGTGGTGGTCCGTGGTTGGCCACGTGCAACCCTCTCCAGAAAACTCAAACAAAATATTCTAAGGCACGACCCACGGCCAGACCCACCGACCGTAGGTCAGATCAAGGGCCGTGGATCGAGACCCCAGATTTCAACTCCCAGTCGTGTACGACGGTTGACCAGAACGGACCGTCGGTCCGTCCACAGTCCGTCAGTCTGGTCCGTCAGTGACCTTGACAGATTTTAAGTCAGGGGTTGTATGGTCTTTTCCCTACGCGTTGGACCCCTAAACTACGTGGTTTTAGTCAGTTTTAGCCTAGTAAACTAATTAGAACCTAGCCTAATCAATTATTCATCAAAATCAAGCGAAACTTAGAGCAAAAATCAGAGAGAAAGTCGACCAAGCCCTAGTCCAAGAACGCAGTAGGTTTACATCAGTTTCAGCCCCGAAATTGAAAAATTTCTTAGTGGAATTTGTCACCATGTATGTGAGATTTCACTAGTGGGTTCCTTTCGCCCATTAGGTCCCTAGATTTTAGTCAGAATCTTGATTCCCTTGATATTATCTAGACTTAGGGTTTTTTTAATGTTAGAAATTGTTGGGTTTTAGCTGCTAGAATGATCCAAATCAGATTATCATGTTGTTGCTTCAGTTCTTGCATGAAATTCAGAACCCTAGTTGTGTAGATTCGTTTAGTTCATGAATTACACATGCTAGGTTAGTTTATTCAGTTTACATGCTCCAATTACGAATGTTTCATTATCAGTACATTAATGATGCATTTTCTGTTAGCATGTCAGTACTTTGAGCTATCTAGTATTACAAAAATTCAGGCATAATGTGTTATTTACATAATCAGTTGGGAGTAGACTTAATACCGAGTTAGACTAGTGTCAGTCACCCTCATAGTCCCAGAACTACGTTCCCCCGTAGGTTTATAAGTCCCCTCTGTGGGCATTACATTTTAGTGATCACGCCAGTCATGCCTCAATACCTCTGGCAGGATACACTGGTCCTCTCGATGGGGCGTATACATCGGAATCCACATTTAGCTCATGTGGTTTTATGTCGGTTATTAGTAGCTCCCACAGTCAGATTCTAGTGTAGTGACTAGGTTATCAGATACAGTTCAGTATTCAGTTTCAGCATGTTATAAACTTGGTCATTGCATTCAGTTAGTTCATGTTCAGTATTTTCAGTATAGTATCATGCCTATCTTACATCATTGCTCAGTTATATGCTTTGTTCAGTTATGTATATTGTTCAGCTTTATCCTATCCTGCATGCTCAGTACCTTTCAAGTGCTGACGCATACTCTGCGCTACATCTTATCGTGATGTAGGTTCAGGTCCTCAGCATTCAGATCACACATAGATCGGTTCCGAATCTCAGTTCAGCAGCATTAGTTGTGAGTACTCATTCTTCGAGGACGATTGACATGATTATCCTTCTACTTTCAGTCTTTAGTTTCAGTTTTTTGCTAGATTTAGCTGGGGCATGTCCCAACATTTCTAGGCAGTTAGAGGCTTTATTTCAGACATAGTTAGATTCAGTTTTAGCTTGGGTATATATATTCAGACTTTGAATGGGTATCCCCCATCACTTTCAGTTTATCTCATGTTTAAGCTTTCGCACAGAATGATCTCATTTCAGTTATCATAGTATGCTTATGTTATGCCAGCAGGGTTAGCTTAGGTTCACTTGTGATCCTAGGTCTAGTGTCCGCGTCCTGGGGGTAGCTCGGGGCGTGACAAACTTGGTATCAGAGCATTAGGTTTAAGTGTCCTAGGATGTCTGAAAATCCGCACTAAGTATAGTCCTTTTTATGGGTGTGAAGTGCACCACATCTAATGAGAAGGAAGCTACGAAGTGTTTTAGGAAAGCCTCATTTTCTTGATATTCTTATCGTGCATTGGTATGATCTCTATATAACTCTTGGTATCAGAGCATTAGGTTTAAGTGTCCTAGGATGTCTGAAAAGCCGCACTAAGTATAGTCCTTTTTATGGGTGTGAAGTGCACCACATCTAATGAGAAGGAAGCTACGAAGTGTTTTAGGAAAGCCTTATTTTCTTGATATTCTTATCGTGCATTGGTATGATCTCTATCTAACTCATCGTTATGTGTTTCAGATCATGCCTCCTTGTAGAGCTTACAGAAGGAATGCCCGCAACGCTAACGCAGCTCCTCTAGTCCCAGATTAGGAAGTTTCGAATGTAGAGTTTCGGAACGCTATCCAACTTTTGGCTCAGAGTGTGACTAACCAGAACAATCAGCAGGTTACAGCTCCTGCAAATGCTAATGTTGGGTCATCTGCAGCTAGAGTTTGGGATTTTGTTAGGATTAATCCGCCTGAGTTTTTTGGGTCGCAAGTTGGTGAAGATTCCCAAAACTTCATAGATGAGGTCAAGAAGATCTTTGGAGTGATGCAAGTGACTGGTAATGATAGAGTTGAGTCGGCATCTTACCAGCTTAAGGATGTGGCTCACATTTGGCTTACTCAGTGGAAGGAAAACAGGGGTACGAATGCGGCTCCTATCACTTGGGAGTGTTTCAGTGAGACTTTTCTAGACAGGTTCTTCCCATGATAGTTGAGGGAGGCGAAAGCTCAGGAGTTCATGAACTTGAGGCAGGGTAGCATGCCAGTTCAAGAGTACAAACTCAAGTTCACCCAACTCTCCAGGTATGCTCCTCACATGGTTGCCGATTCCAGCAGGTTGGGGGAGATAAGCTTAGGGAACAGGGTAAGGAGAACAAAAAGGCTAGGATAGACAAATATGAGTATTCTCAACAGAAATCGGGTGGTGGAAATCGCTCGCAGGTTTAGCAAAAGTCTTCAGCCCCAACACCTTCATCAACTAGTGCTCCATCCTCCAGATTCCGACAGGATCAGAAAGGTAAGGCATCAGGCTCTAAGTCTCAGGGGAGTGTTTCGGGTTCCAGAACCTACCCAACTTGTCCTAAGTGTGGTAAGAACCATCTGGGTGAGTGTCTTACAGGAAAGGAATGATGTTTTGGGTGTGGTCAGACTGGTCACAAGTTGAGAGATTGTCCATCTTCTAAGCAGGGGAAAGAAGGTAATAATGGTAGAGCTCAGTCCACAACTTCAGCAGCACCAGCAGGTCGCCCGACTCAACAGGGTAACTCATCTGGTACAGGTGGCGGTCAGCGCCAAAACAGGTTGTACGCTCTTCAGGCTCGCTAGGATCAGGAAGATTCTCCTGATGTGGTCACTGGTACGTTACAGGTCTTTAACTTAGATGTTTATGCTTTGTTAGATCCAGGGGATACTCTTTCCTTTGTAACTCCTTATATAGCAGTCAAATTCGATTTTAGTCCATAAACTCTCTCAGAACCCTTCTCAGTCTCTACTCCAGTTGGTGACCCAGTTATAGCTAGACGGGTATACATAAATTGCCCTGTCATAGTCTATCAGAAAGTCACCTCAGCAGATCTTGTAGAGTTAGAAATTGTAGACTTCGATATCATTCTAGGCATGGATTGGTTACATTCCTGTTATACCTCAGTCGATTGTAGAACTAGGATCGTTCATTTTCAGTTTCCAGACGAACCAATCTTAGAATGGAAGGGTAGTAGCCTAGCGCCTATGGGTCAGTTCATTTCTTACCTTAAGGCCAGAAAGATGATTTCTAAGGGGTATATCTATCATCTAGTCCGGGTTAAGGATTCAAGCTCAGAAACCCCAACTCTTTTGTCAGTTCCTGCAGTAAATGAGTTCCCAGAAGTGTTTCCACAAGATCTTCCCGGAGTTCCTCCCGAAAGGGAAATCAATTTCGGAATTGATCTCCTTCCAGATACCCAGCCTATTTCTATTCCTCCTTACAGAATGGCTCTAGCTGAGCTTAAGGAATTGAAAGAGAAGTTGAAAGACATTTTAGATAAGGGCTTCATCAGACCTAGTATTTCCCCGTGGGGTGCACCAATGTTGTTTGTGAAAAAGAAAGATGAATCTCTCAGGATGTGCATTGACTATCGGCAGTGGAACAAAGTCACAATCAAGAATAAGTATCCCATCCCCAGGATTGATGACTTTTTTGACCAACTTCAGGGTGCTAGTCATTTTTCGATGATAGACCTCAGA
Source organism: Solanum etuberosum (assembly GCA_029582245.1). Lineage (NCBI taxonomy): Eukaryota > Viridiplantae > Streptophyta > Magnoliopsida > Solanales > Solanaceae > Solanum > Solanum etuberosum. The sequence goes on from JAJONR010004380.1 coordinate 35,810, forward strand.
TCCGGTTATCATCAGCTCAGAGTCAGAGATAGTGACATTCTGAAAACAACCTTCAAAACTCGGTATGGTCATTATGAATTTGTAATTATGTCATTTGGACTAACCAATGCTGCTGCAAATTTCATGCATTTGATGAACAAGGTGTTCAACCAGTATTTGGACTTATTTGTTATCGTCTTTATTGATGATATCCTCATTTGTTCTAGGAATGAGGAAGAACATGCGACTCATTTAAGGGTTGTCCTTCAAACTCTCAAAGATCGCCAGTTATTCGCTAAGTTTAGCAAATATAAGTTTTGGTTGCAATCTGTTGCTTTCCTTAGGCATATAGTATCTAGCGAAGGGATCCGAGTTGATTCTCAGAAAATAGAAGCAGTGAAACAATGGCCCAAACCTACCTCTCCTATAGATATCAAAAGTTTCTTGGGTTTGGTTGTTTATTACAGAAGGTTCGTGGAAGGATTTTCCTCCATAGCTTCTCCATTAACTAAGTTGACTCGGAAAAAGGTTAAGTTTCAGTGGTCAGATGAGTGTGAGAAGAGCTTCGCAGAACTGAAAACTAGGTTGACTACAGCTCCGACTTTGACTCTACTAGAGGGTTCAGACGGTTATGTTATCTATTGTGATGCATCCAGAGTCAGCCTAGGTTGTATGTTGATGCAGCGAGGTAAGGTTATAGCATATGCTTCTAGACAACTTAAGGTGCATGAGAAGAATTATTTGACTCATGACCTCGAGCTTGCAGCCATAGTATTTTCCCTAAAGATTTGGAGACAATACTTATATGGTGTTCACGTAGATGTGTTCACAGACCATAAAAGCCTTCAGTATGTGTTCACCCAGAAAGAGTTGAATCTTCGCCAGAGGAGATGGCTTGAATTCCTCAAGGACTATGACATGAATGTGCTTTACCATCCTGGTAAGGCAAATGTAGTAGCAGATGCTCTTAGCAGACTATCTATGGGTAGTGTAGCACATGTTGAGGAAGAAAGAAAAAAACTAGCAAAGGATGTTCACAGACTGGATCGCTTGGGAGTTCACCTTATGAGCATATTAGATGATGGTGTAACAGTTCAGAATGGGTCAGAATCTTCATTGGTAGTGGAGGTTAAGGAAAAGCTAGACAGTGATCCGATATTGCTTCAACTAAAGGGTGCAGTTCATCAGCAGAGAGTGGAGGTTTTCTCCCAAGGGGGAGATGGTGTGCTTCGCTATCAGGGTCGGTTATGTGTTCCTAAGGTGGATGAGTTGAGACAACAGATTCTTGCAGAAGCCCATAACTCCAGGTATTTAATTCATCCAGGCGCCACTAAGATGTACCGTGATTTGTCAGAAGTCTTTTGGTGGAATGGCATGAAGAGAGATATAGCATATTTTGTGGCTAAATGCCCCAATTATCAGCAAGTGAAGGTAGAACATCAGAAACCAGAGGGTATGACTCAATAGATCAACATTCCTACTTGGAAGTGGGAAGTGATCAACATGGAGTTCATTACATGTTTACCTCGTACTCGCAGACAACATGACTCAATTTGGGTGATAGTAGACAGAGTTACTAAGTCTGCGCACTTTTTGGCTGTTAAGACTACAGACTCGGCGGAGGACTACGCTAAGCTTTATATTAATGAGATAGTCAGGTTGCACGGGGTTTCCTTGTCTATCATCTCAGATAGAGGTCCTCAGTTTACCTCTCATTTCTGGAAGTCATTTCAGAAAGGTCTTGGTACTCAAGTTAATCTTAGCACAGCGTTTCATCCGCAGATAGATGGTCAGGCAGAGCGCACCATTCAGACCTTAGAGGACATGTTGAGAACTTGTGTGATCGACTTCAAGGGTAGTTGGGATGATCACCTTCCTCTTATAGAGTTTGCCTACAATAATAGCTACAATTCCAGCATTCAGATGGCCCCTTTTGAGGCATTATATGGGAGTAGATGCAGATCTCCAGTTGGTTTGTTTGAAGTAGGTGAAGCAACCTTGATAGGGCCAAATTTGGTTCACGATGCTATAAAAAAATTTCATCTAATCAGAGATAGACTTAAGACAGCCCAGAGTCGCCAGAAGTCCTATGCAGATGTAAGGAGAAGGGACTTGGAGTTCCAAGTTGATGATTGGGTTTTCCTGAAAGTGTCACCTATGAAGGGGGTCATGAGGTTTGAAAAGAAAGGGAAGCTCAGTCCTAGATATGTAGGCCCTTACAAGATCTTGAAAAGAGTGGGTAAAGTGGCTTATGAGTTAAAGTTACCATCAGAACTAGCAGCAGTGCATTCGGTCTTTCACGTTTCATTGTTGAAGAAGTGTGTGGGTGATCCAGCATCCATAGTACCTTTAGAGAGTGTGGCTGTGAAAGATAGTCTCACTTATGAGGATGTGCCAGTTGAGATTCTTAATCGTCAGGTTAGAAGGTTGAGAAACAAGGAAGTCGCTTCAGTTAAGGTTTTGTGGTGGAGTCAGTCTGTAGAGGGAGCTACTTGGGAAGCAAAAGTAGCCATGAAGGCCAAGTATCCCCATCTCTTTCCTTCTGATTCCACTCTAGCTTGAGGTAATAATTCCTCTCCAGTCTTTCAGTTACTAATGCGTAAATTCAGTCTTAGTAATTTGTTCCTTCAGTTAGTCTTGCATTTTCAGCGTATTTGCATGTTCTTGGAACTCAGTTCTGTCAGAAATCAATTTCTAGAAATTTAGTGGTAGGGTGCAGCTCTTTCCCTCTATTTTCAGCTAGTTTAGTCTTCATTCGAGGACGAATGTTCCCAAGGGGGAGATAATGTAACACCCCATATCCTAGACAGACCAGATTGCTGAAATCAGAAGTTGCAGGTGCCACCGACGGGCACCACCCACGGACCGTAGGTGGTGGTCTGTGGTTGGCCACCTACAACCCTCCCCAGAAAACTCAGACAAAATATTCTAAGGCACGACCCACAGCCAGACCCACGGCCGAACCCACGGACCGTAGGTCACACCACGGGCTGTGGTCCTGGTCTGTGGATCGAGACCCCAGATTTCAACTCTCAGTCATTAACGACGGTTGACCAGAACGGACCGTTGGTCCGTTCACGGTCCATCGGTGAACCCGACAGATTTTAAGTCAGGGGTCATTTGGTCTTTTCCCTATGCGTTGGACCCCTAAACTACGTCGTTTAACCACTAAACTACGTGGTTTTAGTCAATTTTAGCCTAGTAAACTAATTAGAACCTATCCTAACCAATTATGCATAAAAATCAAGCGAAACTTAGAGCAAAAATCAAAGAGAAAGTCGACCAAGCCCTAGTCCAAGAACGCAGTAGGTTTACATCAGTTTCAGCCCTGAAATTGAAAGATTTCTCCGTGGAATTCGTCACCAGGTATGAGGGATTTCACTAGTGGGTTCCTTTCGCCCATTAGGTCCCTAGATTTCAGTCAGAATCTTGATTCCCTTGATATTATCTAGACCTAGGGTTTCTTGAATGTTAGAAATTGGGGTTTTAGCGGCTAGAATGATCCAAATCAGATTATCATGTTGTTGCTTCAGTTCTTGCATGAAATTCAGAACCCTAGTTGTGTAGATTCGTTTAGTTCATGAATTACACATGCTAGGTCAGTTTATTCAGTCATACATGCTCCAATTATGAATGTTTCATTATCAGTACATTAATGTTGCATTTTCAGTTAGCATGTCAGTACTTTGAGCTATCCAGTATTACAGAATTTCAGGCATAATGTGTTATTTACATAATCAGTTGGGAGTAGACTTAATACTGAGTTGGACTAGGGTCAGTCACCCTCATAGTCCCAAAATTACGTGCCCCCGTAGGTTTATAAGTTCCATCTGTGGGCATTACATTTTAGTGATCACGCCAGTCATGCCTCTATACCTCTGGCAGGGTATATTGGGTCCTCTCGATGAGGCGTGTAAATCGGACTCCACATTTAGCTCATGTGGTTTTATGTCGGTTATTAGTAGCTCCCACAGTCAGATTCTAGTATAGTGACCAGGTTATCAGATATAGTTCAGTACTCAGTTTCAGCATGTTATAAACTTGGTCATTGCATTCAGTTAGTTCATGTTCAGTATTTCCAGTATAGTATCATGCATATCTTACATCATTACTCAGTTATATTCTTTGTTCAGTTATGTATATTGTTCAGCTTTATCATATCCTGCATGCTCAGTACCTTTCAAGTACTGACGCATACTCTGCGCTACAGCTTCTCGTGATGTAGGTTCAAGTCCTCAGCATTCAAATCACGCATAGATCGGTTCTTGATCTCCAGTTCAGTAGCATCAGTGGTGAGTCCTCATTCTTCGAGGACGATTTACATGATTATGCTTCTACTTTCAGTCTTTAGTTTCAGTTTTTACTAGATTTAGCTGGGGCATGTCCCAGCATTTCTAGTCAGTTAGCGGCTTATTTTAGACATAGTTAGATTCAAATTTATCTTGGAGTTTAATATTTCATTTGTCATTAAACTCTCAGATTATATATTCACACTTAGAATGGGTATCCCCCATCACTTTCAGTTTATCTCATGTTTAAGCTTCCGCACAAAATGATCTCATTTCAGTTATCATAGTATGCTTATGTTATGCCAGCAGGGTTAGCTTGGGGTCACTCGTGATCCTAGGTTCCGTGTCTGCGTCCTGGGGGTAGCTCGGGGCATGACAAAAACTTTATTAGAAATTCGGGTGAGTTTTGGGTATAAGCTAGACATATAGCAATATGAGTGTTATTAGTTTCAAAATATTATTATGATTATTTATTTGAATAGATTACATTGATTTGAAAGTCCAACGAAAGGGGAAGGCTCAAGTTCTTGAGTGATTGTTCAATTATTTGAGGCAAGTGGATTTCTAAACCCTTGTTAAGTGTATATAATAGTGTATTTCTTTGTGATATGTGTTGGGGAGTAATGAGACTTGGTGATGGGTTGACTTGTCCATATTGAATAATTTGAATGATGAAAAAGGGGTAATAAAAGGCAATGTGACTAATTGTTGGTGTGTAATGTCTTGAGAATGGTTTGAAAGGCTTATTGACTCATTGTTGATGTTGTATCACGATTGCGTTGTTGTGAATTGTGCATTATTATGAAAATTGTCATCTCCTCATTATTTGTGTGAACATGTCATTTGCATTATTCTGAGACATGGTTGTGACAAGTGTTATGTGAATTGAGAAAGAATAAGAAATTAAAGAGGATGTACCATTTCGAGGGACGTGTCGCGCGCCGTGACGGATACTATATTTCGAGGGACGTGTCACACGCCGTGATGGATTCTATTATCTAGGGACGTATCACACGCCGCGACAGATTTTATTATCGAGGGTCGTGTTGCACACTGCGATGGATGTATGGACATATATGTCCCCCATGGGTCCCGGACTAAGAGACAATGGGTGTGTATCGTTAGGTCAGACATGCATCACTATACTTGACTTTGCATTTCATTACATTGCACATATTTATCATTGGTGAACTTGATCTTGTGTGTTGTTGATCTTGTAAGTGCCTTTCTGTGGAACTTGTGATTGATGAATATTGAGTTTGTTGTTGAGGATATGAAATTGTTAGAGTGTTATTATTTGTCACGCCCCGAGCCTACACCTTGGGTGGGACTGGCACTCGAGAACCATTACTGGCCCCAAGCGAACCCTTGGCCTAGCTTACTTACTCAGCGGAAGTCTTAAACACAAAAAATAGTCTCAAAGGATAACTCATGCAAATGTCTTTAAGAAATATTAAACTTAGCCAAAATGACAACTCAAGTCTCAACCATTAAAACAGGAAATGGA
>JAJONR010004381.1:0-54859 GCA_029582245.1 Solanum etuberosum
CTTGCAGACTAGTGTGTGGGGTGTATAGCTACGTTATGGCCATGCAGGCCTAGTTTGTTGGTTTGCTGAAGCTTGTTAGATGTTTGATGTATTGTCTTGGTATATACATGCTTTCAATTTTGTATAGAGATCATGGTGGCCTCGACGGCCCAATCAGGACTTTTGTGCTAGTTGGCTATTTCTTTATATGAACTCTTGGGAGTAGCTGTTTTATTTTTATAGATCTGTTGACAGGGGCCTTGCCGGCCGAGGGCTTACTTTTAAACCGAGATATACTTGTTTGTTTTCTTGATTGCGTGTGGCTGCCATGCGCTAGTAGCAAATGGTTAAGCAGGGTCAGCTCGGGCGTGAGTTTTGGCATTAAGAGCCAGTTGCGCCCATTGAGTTTGGGGCGTGACAAGAGCATTCTCTTATATTATTTCCTATAGCTTATGGAGCTTGCATTCAAAGATATTTATTGGACATAGTAGTTCAATTAGTTAGTTAGTTAATTGGTTCACCAAGTTAGTTAGTAATTCATAAAGTTAGTTAGGGACTTAATTGTAAATTGACTTCAAGTAGTTAGAAGTTGTTAGTCAGTTATGGTGCACTGATTGTAATGTATATATAGGGGCTTTCACTTGTAATACAAATTCATTATGATTGAGTAATAAGAAACTGAAATTTCCAAATCCTCTCTCTGTTTTAATATGGTATCAGAGCATTGTGGATCAATAATTGTTTGATTCAACTCGATAGCCAAATTTTGGGAATCGCCATTAACAAAAAAGCTTCATGCCGTCTACAATGGAGAATTTAGAAACTAAGAACTGGCAGCTTCAACTATGGTCACTTCAATGGAAACACTCGAAGTGATTGAATCGAAGAGGAATCATCATCTTTATCTCCATCCATCCGACACTCCGGGATCGCTCCTAACATCTCCATCTCATTGTGGAGTAGATCAATGCTGATTAATCTCAGAGCGAAGAGCAAAATGAGATTCATGCTTGGAACTACGTTTGTTTGCATTTCTGACGGGGTTGAGTGAGACATATGGACACGCGAGGAGTCAAATCCTAATGATGTATCCATTTCCAAGTGTTGGTAAGACATATGCGCTGATTGTCTCAGATGAGAGTCAGAGGATCACTTCAGGTATACGTACATGAGGAGACACACCTGAGAACATGGCCTTATATGCGGGAAGAGGAAATTATGCACCTAGACACAATCACATTAATGGAGATAAAGCTGAATCAACTATACAAGGTGGAAGAGGAAACTATAATGCTAACAAGAAAGTCAATTGGAACCTATTTTGTGATCACTGCAAGATGCATGGTAACACTCAAAAGATATGTTACAAAATCATTGGATATCCAGAGGACTGGAAGTTTAAGAAGAAGAGTGAACATAGCTTTAACAACACATGAAAAGGAAACAGTGTTGCTAACAATGTGCAGGTGGATAAAAGCAATGAGGAGCTAAGGAATGATTTTTTTGAGCCAGTTGAAAAGTCCTCCTATGATCATAACTCCATTAGTGCAGATCTACACGCATTTGCTGCTCAACCTAATTTCACACACAACCAATATCAGAAGATAGTGCATTTATTGAATGAAGAAGAGAAGGTTGAAGGAGTCAGCAACATGGCAGGTAAATCTACTAACATTGTTGCTCTTTCATCACATGCTGCTAGAAGGGGAGATTATGTTGATGTCTTTAATGGTAGAAATGGGTCTGACTGGATCAAGAAGGGAAACTGGATAGTAGACTCTGGAGCAACATGCCATATGCCTTCCACAATTAAAAAATTGGATCAACTTCATGTATCTAATAAGAACATAGGTAGAACAGTTTACTTGCCTAATGGTCAAACTACCTTAGTCACTCACTCAAGTAGCTGTGTAGTTCTTGCAGGATGAGTCTTGGATAATGTTCTTGTGGTATGACCTACTTTCAGTGTCTTTAAGCATGACCTACTTTCAGTGTCTCAATTGACTAGACAACTAAATTCTTCTGTTCATTTTTTCCCTAAGTTTTGTCTGTTTCAGGTACTCTTCGATGGAAAGGTGAAGGTAATTGGTAAGGAGATAGAAGGCTTGTATTACTTCGCTAATAAATTTGTTGAAGCAAGGGCAAAGAAGAACAATGAGAAGGCGCTCATGACAAAGGCAGATAATTCAGATTGTATGATGTGGCATAACATGCTAGGGCATCCTTCTGCTAAGGTTCTCAAGCAATTGTCTTTAGTAGATGATAATTCAGTTTTAAGACTATGTGATGGTTGTTCTGGTTGTCCTCTAGCAAAGCAAACAAGGCTTCATTTTCCTGTTAGTACTTCTAGGACAAGTATTGTTTTTGATCTAATTCATGTTGATGTATGGGGACCATATAAACATACTACACATAATGGTTTCAGATTTTTTCTAACCATTGTAGATGATCATTCAAGAATGACTTGGTTGTTCTTAATGAGATTGAAAAGTGATGTTCTTGGCATACTCAGATCCTTTTTCTTACTTGTTGAGACTCAATTTAACAGGAAGATAAAAAGGATTAGTTCTGATAATGGGACTGAATTTCTTAATGGAGATTGTAGTTCATTATTGGAGTAGTTGTCCATACACTCCACAAAAAAATAGAGAGGAAGCACATGCACATACTTGAAGTAGCAAGAGCTCTCAAATTCCAAGAATCCATTCCCATTAGATTTTCGGGTGAATGTGTGACAACTGTTGTATAACTTATAAATAGGCTACCCACTGAAGTTTTACAAAAACAATCACCTTATCGGGTTTTTCACAAAACCAATCCAACCTTTGATCATTTGAGAACGTTAGGTTGCCTAGCATATGCCACCACACCTGTGAAAGATGATAAGTTTTCTCCCAGGGCTCAAACATGTATTATGATGGGTTATTCATCAACTCAAAAAGGTTATATCTTGTATGATCTGAATCTCAGGAAGCTTATATTAAACAGAGATGTCATTTTCAAGGAGAATGTGTTTCCTTTTGCTAAGTTGTAAGACAAACACATGCCTGTTTTTGTCAAGGGATCAGTACAACACTAGTACAGGTGTTTCCAACCAGCTAAGTGAAAGTGAAGATATTGTGGAAGGAACTGTTGTGAATGACAGTGTTGAAGCTTTCCAAAATGATATATCAATTGTACCAGTTGAAGTTCAAGAAGCAGTTGATATTCAAAATATTGTTGATGCCTCCTTGATGAATTTAAATTGTGAGAATGTAGTAAAGCCCAGAACTTCTTCCAGAATTTCTCATCCTCCTGTTTGAATGAAGGAATATGTGACTTATGTGAATGACTCTGAGTATCCCCACTCAATGGCAAATTATGTATCCTATAGCCACTTGTCCATCCCTTATCAGGCTTATCTGAGTAAACTGTCTACTGAAACTGAACCAAGGACTTATGAGGAGGCAATCAAAGACCACAGGTGGGTGGAGTCCATGAAATAGGAAATAACAGCATTAGAAGATAATGGGACTTGGATTGTTGTGCCATTGCCACTTGGGAAGAATGCAATAGGCTGTAAATGGATTTTTAAAATCAAGTACCAGGCAAATGGTAAAATTGATAGGTTTAAAGCTAGACTTGTAGCTAAGGGATACAACCAGACATACAGAATTGATTATCAAGAAAACTTCTCACCAGTGGTAAAAATGATCACTGTAAGGTCTGTCATTGCTATTGCAGCAGTTGAAGGGTGGATGATTTATCAAATGGATATATTCAATGCCTTTTTACAAGGTGATCTAGTTGAGGAGGTGTATATGGAGTTGCCTAAGGGCTTTGAACATAAGAAGAAGCATCAGGTTTGTAGACTTTTTAAGTCATTGTATGGACTTAAACAAGCCTCTAGGCAATGGAATACTAAATTAACTGATGCCCTGGTTAATTCTGGGTACACACAAAGTCAGTTAGATTATTCATTATTTACCAAAAGGAATGGATCAACACTTGTCATTGTACTTGTGTATGTAGATGACCTGCTGATAACAGGAAATGATTCAACATTGATACAAGAAACTAAATAAGTATTTCTTGAGAATTGAATTCTGCAGATCAGCAAAGGGTATTGTAATGAACCAGAGAAAGTATGCACTTGAATTGGTTTTTGAAACTGGATTAGTTGGAGCTAAACCTTCATCTACACCCATGGAGTGCAATTTGAAACTCACCAGTGCAGAACATGATTCAGAAGATGTGTTGTTTATAGATACAGGCAGATACCAAAGACTTATTGGGAAGATGCTTTACCTTACCAATACCAGACCAAATATAGCATTTTCAGTCCAATGCTTAAGTCAATTTATGCAGAAACCCACACTGTCTCATTGGAATGCAGCCTTGAGAGTTGTAAAGTACATCAAGGTCTGGGGCTGCTTATGAGTTCAGACAAATAGGCTAAACTTAGTGGCTTTTGTGATGTAGACCGGGTTGCCTGCCCCAACACCAGAAGGTCTGTTACTGGATATTTACTGAAGTATGGAGAGTCCTTAATTGCTTGGAAATCAAAGAAACAAAACACTGTTTCCAGGAGTTCTGCAGAAGCAGAATACAAGAGCCTTGCAACACTAACTGCTGAAGTTGTTTGGGTGACAAATTTGTTTAAGGAGTTGGGACAGTGTTTAGATGGTCCTGTTATCATTCACTGTGATAGAAAAACTGTCATTGTCACGACCCAAAAATGGACGTGATGACACTCGTCTTATCCCACCAAGACAAGTCAGCCTAAAACTCTACCATTACAATAAAATGCAGAAATTTTATAATCAACTCAAAAATACCCCCGAAATCTGGTTGTCACGTGCACAAGCCTCTAAAGTATTACAATTGATTCAAAAGAAAAACACAAGTCTCAAATGACATTGTTTATAGAATAGAATAAGATCATAAATAGGAGTAAGAAGGTCTGCTGAGATGACAAGCAACTACCTCACAACCTCCACAAGAAGCCTCGGACAAGAAGAGAAGAGAAAGAGTATCACAAAGATCTGGGCTAGTAACCTACAAAAATATAGAAGCAATGGGTGAGTACCAAACCACACGGTACTCAGCAAGTAAACTTCTAAACACAAGCTAAGGGAATAGAATACGGGTACTCCTTTCACCCAACCGAACCTCCACAAATACAACCTGCATAAAACCAGCCCAACCTAACAGTTCACCATTTACATAGGTCACAGCTCAACAACAACACTCTAACAATTACATATCCTCAACAACAACACTCTAACAATTGCATATCCTCAACAACAAACTCATTATTCATCAATCACAAGTTCCATAGAAAGGCTCTCACAGGATCAGCAACACACAAGATCAAGTTCATCAATGATAAAGATGTGCAATGCAATGAAATGCAATGTCAAGTATAATGATGCATGTCTGACCTAACGATATACACCCGCTGTCTCTCAGTCTGGGACCCATGGGGGACATATTTGTCCATGCATCCGTCGAGGCGTGTGACACGTCCCTCGATAATAGTATCCATCGCGGCGCGCGATACGTCCCTCGATATATAGTATCCATTGCGGTGCGCGATACGTCCCTCGATATATAGTATCCATCGCGGCGCGCGATACGTCCATCGAAATGGTACATCCTCTTATCACATAACACTTATCACAACCATGTCTCAGAACCAATGCAAATGACATGTTCACATATATAATGAGGAGATGACCATTTTCATAACAAGGCACAATTCACAACAATACAACCGTGATACAACATCAACAATTAAGCAATAAGCCTTTCAAATCATTCTCAAACATCACATACCAACAATTAATCACATTACCTTTTTATTACCCTTTTTCCATCATTAGAATTATTCAACATGGACAAGTCAACCCATCACCAATTCCCATTACTCCCAAACATATACCACAAGGAATTACACGATTCTATGTACTTAACAAGGGTTTAGAAATTCACTAGCCTCAATCAATCAAGAATTCACTCCGGGACTTGAGTCTTCCCCTTCCGTTGAGCTTCCAAATCAATGCAATCTATTCAAGTACATGATCACAATAAGATTTTAAAACTAACAACACCCATATTGCTATATGTCTAGCCTAGACCCAAAAACTCACTCAAATTTATAATCAAGTTCCTAATCTTGGTGCCAATTAATATATCAACTCTCATATTCTTAAATTTTAAGCCTAGGGTTATGACTCAATTCTCCCAAATATCATGAATCTAATTATATTCATATAATACAATACACCTAATATTTAATTAGGTATCTCAATATATCAAAACTTGAATCATAATGTGATAATTAAATAAAAATAATTAAATCCGAAAACAACTAATTAGAAAACCACTGGCGCACCACGAAAACAATTTGTTGAACAAACCTATTCCTAAGGTTCAATCTATATTCAATATCCCACCCAATATTAATAATAATCAAGGTCCTATGATAAGGCATAATCATTATGTAATGATTAGGTCATAAATACCCATGAACATTTTTGTCCCCAATTCTCAAAATGCTACCGCTACTGCAACTCTAATATGGAAATTTCTAATACTTTTTGTTTCTTTCTCAACCCCAATAATATCATATACCCACCATCCATGTATACAAGTGCAAGAATTAAGGTTTGATTATAATTTTACCTGAAGTGATGAACGACGCCTCGGCCTTTTGTCCGTGAATTCAAGCCGCAATTGGCTTCCACAATAACTAGTATTATATTAAACCCTATAAACTTATTTTAATATATATGGGTCAAGTGGTATAGGTATTAACAAATTATGGACTTGACCCATTAACCACCAACTAAATAAATTAATTATGAGGGTATCTTGTTCTCCGTCATTACATAGAATTCTAAGAATCACATCTACCGAGTAATTGCATTTTTTGTTATGGACAACTAGTGTGATGCATCTTAGACCTTCTTTTTTCAGTAATTGGAGTTTATAATCGTCGATGAACGAGAGTTGTGCATCATCTCTGATAGGCACAAGAGCATACACAATAGTAATTCTAGGACTTACAAACATGCTCATCATGGACTTTACATAATTCATCTTACTGAAAACTTTTGAAATCATTCTTTTTTGGTGAAAATTATCTTTATGTCTACTATGATGCAACAAAGGCATATGATTTTTAGAGTAAGAATTTTCTGCAATTCAAGGATAGATGGCTTGAAACAGTTGGATGCCTTGAGTTTGACATTTGATTTCACAAGTGGAGCAAGGCATATTTTCTAACTAAGAAGTACGATGCGCTGATCACAGATATTGCTAAGTTGGTTAATGCAATATTGAAGGATAAAAGAGAATACCATAGTCAATTCTATTTCTAGGAGGTTTACTAAAAATTGGTAAAAATATTGTATGCTTACGCAATGACAACTTTGAAATTTAAGTATGGATATGGATAGTGTCCAAGCATCTATGAACAATCTTCATCCATGATTAAAGTTCAATCTTACACCCCTTTCATATGTTAAAAGTGTTTATTTAGTTACTCCAAAGTCACTATAATCAGTTAGCCCATGAATACTATGGTGATATGGCTCCGGATAAATTTTTTGTAAAATCTTTATGGAATCCTCTGTAGCAAGTTGGAGGAGCAATACGTACAATCTCACCATTTTGAGTGATTTTTGGGCATTTAGGGACCAATTTACAGGAATTAGACGATTTTCTCAATTTTTTATGTGTGTTAGGTCTTGAATATTTTAGTGATATGACTTCCGAACGAATTTTTTCTAAACCTTTATGGAACCTTTCATAGTGGATTGGGGGTTCAGTAAATATTGTCTCACCATTTTCAGAGTGATTTTTGGGTATTTAGGGGCCAATTTACAGCAATTAGGTGATTTACTCAATTTTTCGCGTGTGTTAGGCCATGAATATTTTTGTGATATCACTTCCAGATGATTTTTTTGTGAAACCTTTATGGAACCTTCCGTAGGGAGTTGGGGGAGCAGTACGTACAATATCACTATTTTTGGAGTGATTTTTGCGCATTTAGGGGCCAATTACATGAACTAGGCAATTTTCTCAGTTTTTCGTGTGTTAGCCCATGAATATTTTGGTGATATGGCTTCCCGACGAATTTTATGTGAAACCTTCCATAGGGAGTTGGGGGAGCTGTACGTACAGTCTCACCCTTTTCAGAGTGATTTTTAGGCATTTAGGGGCCAATATACTGAAATTGGGCGATTTTCTCAGTTTTTGCACATGAATATTTTGGTGATATGACCTCCGAACGATTTTTTGCGAAACCTTTATAGACTCTTCATAGGGAGTTGGGGGTTCTGTAAATATTGTCTCACCATTTTTAAAGTGATTTTTGAGCATTTAGGGGTCAATTTACAAAAATTAGGCAATTTTATCTGTTTTTCGTGTGTTAGCCCATGAATATTTTGTTGATTTGATTTCCGGATGAATTTTTTGTGAAACCTTTATGGAACCCTTGTAGGAAGTTGGGAGAGTAGTACTTACAGTCTCACCATTTTTAGAGTGATTATTGGGCATTTAAGAGCCAATTTACAGAAAATAGCTAGATGATTTTCTTAATTTTTCATGTGTGTTAGCCCCTAAATATTTTGGTGATATGACTTACGAACGAATCATTTTCCAAACCTTTATGGAACTCTCCGTAAGAAATTGGAGGAGCAGTGGTGCTCTGTCAGTTATTAGACAAACTTTCCTTTATCCATTTATGATCCCAAACGTGAAAGCAAGAGAAAAAAACATATTCTTGGTATTAGAGAAACTTTTAAATCTAATAGGAGGAAAAATAATTGTTCAATATGACATAGAACTGGTCTAAGAAAATAACATGCCAATCTTTTGAAAGAATCTTAAAGCTTTACCAAATTTGAAATAAATGAAGAGCTTAGGGCATTGAAGAAAAATGGTCAAATTGGCCATTCGGCCATACTATTCTTCCTTCTTCCTCTTTTTCTCTTTGTGGCTTTTAGTCTTCCTTTTATTTTTTCATAATCAATCAGTCATTAAAGTTTCAAAGTTTTATTTAAAAATTTGACGTATATATCAAAAAACTCGAAACCTCGAGAGGACTTCATATCTACAAATTTGGAACTGCTTAGAGGAGATTTTGAGTTGGTCGGAATTGAATAGAAAAAAGTAAAATTACTTGCAATAAAATCGTTTGTGCTTCTCGATCACCTCCTCCTTCATAATCAATCTTCCCTTTAACTATTTTTCAATCGTTTCCTTCTTCTTTAACTAGTGTGATAAATATTCGGAACAAATTGGTTTGATAAATAGTTGGTGTATACTTCATGTATAGTTGAGTTATATTCAACTTTTTGAGTGTATCATAACGTATAGTCAATGTGTAACTCATGTATATGTAAGCTATATTCAGCTTTTGAGTGTATCATGATGTATAGTCAGTATATAGCTCATGTATGTGTTAGCTATATTGAGCTTTTGTATGTACCATAATGTATAGTCAGTGTATACTTTCTATACTTTTGACTATTTTTTATATAAATAAACATATAACTATATTTATCGTAAACTAATTAAATTTTTGTATATATTCAGAACCATCCCAACTTTATTTATAGTCAGTAAAAATAAAAATTGACTCATAGTACGGTCACAATGACCGAGCATTAGCATATTTAAACACATTCAAATTCACTAGGCAACAACATAATCAGATAAGAAGATTGCAATGATCCAACCTTAGATAGTGGGGTTTGAACCCTCAACAAGTGTAAAACATTTCCATGATCCCTTGCTTACCACTGAACCATCAATTAATTTTGTTAGAGGGTTCACAAATTAATATACATATATATTTATTTAATTTTCTAATATAAATATAGTGTCTACGGAAAAGTTACTGAGTTCATCCGAACCCACGAACCCCCACTTAGCTCCGCCTCTGAGTTCAGGGATGCAGACAGTTATGTATTGTACAACCTTATTCTCATATTGTTAGTAGCTCTTGTACTGGTGACACTGTAGACACACAAATTTTATTGAATTTAATTCATACGAAATTTGAATTAAATCCATGTACATTTGGGTTGAATGAATAATTTGGGTTTTACAAATGATTAAGTCCACCTTATTGAGTTCAAGTCCAAGATCATGTCTACCTTGAAGCCCAAATTCATGCCACATGTCACAATGACTAGGCATCTAAGACCAACAAGGTGATGCCACATGTCTGAATGAGGTGGTAGTCCCAGTCAAATTCAAGAACCAATCACAATCCGTCAAGTGTCACAATGACATCCTTTGGCCAATCACAAGCAACCGTGTCCACTCTCTACAACTATAAATAGGGGATAGACATGACATTCAAAGGGAAAGACAATTCTAAGAAGACTTCAATAAGCATTCTGCGAGGATTGGAGAAAGCTACAACACCAACTACATAGCTCTTCGAAGGAGTGGTAAATGGAGTTCTTCCCGGAGATCGACTTGAAACGACGAAGTGTTTCCTAATGTTTTTGGAGATCAAATACATCTCAAGGAGGTCTAAATCATCCTACATTCGAGAAATACACTACTGAAGCCCTCTAATCACGGAAAAGTTTAGAAGAGAAGAATCCAGAGAACAACTGAATTGTACTCAAAAGATTCATCAATAAAAATCATATTTTCTTTTATTTATTTTGATTGCAGTTAATTTTCAGCGCTACAAAAATTTCTTGCGAACGGACACCAGATCTGGGGTGGTATCTTCTGTATATGTATATTCTTTCTTGTTCCATATGGCCCATGTTGTATATTTTCTACCTGTTATGTACATATCTATGCATGGTGGTCTGTTTATCTCTTTCATGCTTCTGCTCATTTTATATTTAGTGTGTATTTCCACTTCAGTTTTGATTTTTTGGCTTACCTACTAGAAGGTTTTAGAAGCTATCATTACGACTCGATTTTAGCTCACCAATTGTCAACATTCAATCTGTATGATGCACTTTACAAGTATGTATTCTTGAGTCTCCAAACTCTCTAAAGACTATTTTCTAGCTAGAATGTACAATAAGAATGTTGTCCTTGACTCAATTATCAAGAATCTGTTGAATTTTCATTTTCTTAATGAAAATAAGAAGTTGAGCAACATGAAGCAATTGATAGGAGCACTGCTTTAAGAAGATCTACCACATCAACCCTTTCTTTATTAGTGGTGGAAGATCTTAAAGCAGTACTCCTATTGATATTTTTGTGTGTTTCAAATGTATTGATATTTAATTTTTGTTCTTCAAATGAATTGGTTACTTATGTTTAGTGGGGCATGCATTCTTTAAGAATGTGAAACATAACTTGTGGGATAGTATGATGCGAAAAGATAAAGTTCTACGCCACTAAAAAGTTATTTACCTTGAGTAGAAAAAATTAAAGACCAACACAAAATGGGAGCAAAAGTGCAATGACTCATTATTTGTATAAGGATGTAGACAAGCTTCGGGTTGGAGCTGATCTTTTAACTAAAAGAGATACACTTTAACACATTGTGCGTACTAAATTTCTCTGCAATTCTTAAATATAAACTAGTAATATTGTATTATGGGATAGTTTGAGGGAAAATTAGATAAAATGTCCATTAGGTAAATTATATACTCTTTTTGGTACTATTCTATCGAGACTCCACTTATCTCCTCGCGTCTGTTCATCTGACCAGAATGATCCACAACTGCTGGAAAGATGTAATTTTACCATGTTGGCCTAACTATAACAGATGGATCCCTATCTTCTTTACTGTTCTTTCTATGCCCTCCTCGAAGACTTCCATCTTTTCTCCGCCTTTCATCTAGCCTCCAAAAGGTTCTTGTAAGTATGATCTGTAAAGAAAATATGAAAGTTCTTCATGTCCAACACGTATTTCATAATCACAATGCCAATGGAATCTTGAAGACATTTTCCCGACAATACCAAAGTTCAGGTCACGCGGATGGTAACCTCTTGAAGTAGGTACGTTGACAACCTTAAGAACACAAAAGATAATCATTCAAAAAAACTTATACTCCTTATGTTTGGGCATAGTGTGTGGATATTCAGAGACTAGAATAAGACAACTTTTTCTTGCCCTTCATTCATTTATCAATGGTGTATATATACAAAATATCTAGAAGAAGAAAACAAAATAACTTCTATACGTGTATGAATTCTAATTGGCTATCACTACTGATCTTAGGCATATTTATATGCCGAAGTTGCCAATAATTGCTCATGTTGAGATTGAATTTAAGAATAATCTTGAGCCTATTAGCTTGTTTTGTTTAACTTGTGATGATTGTGCACTAAAACACATGATTAGGTGTTGCAGGAACCTTCAAGGAAAATGGAGTCGATTTGAGGAAAGGAAAAGCAAGGAAGCGTGAAAATAAACTAAGGAGGGAAGCACCAAGGGATGGCGTACTGCCTGGCGCGGGGAGCCAAGGCATGAACTACAGACACCCTTGGCGCTCTGCTAGGCGCCAAGGCCCTCGCTATAGCCTCTCTTGCCAGGCGCACTTCCTGGCGCGGCGCGCCACAGGGAGAACTACAAAGCACTTTGCAAGGCGCACTAGCTGGCGCGGCGCCCCATCCCAGTTTCGAAGTGCCCAGCGAAAATTGATTTAAATAGGACTCCTTGTTGGATTAGATTTAGAATATAGTTTTCCTCAAATCTATAAATAGATCCCTAGGGCTATTTTGTGAGGGTTCGACTTTATTTTGGTGTGCAAGAGCAAGATTCAAGTGTTGTAATAGGTTTCAATTTTCTAACTCTTTTTATTTTAGAAATAGCATGAATAATTCTATTTTGCGGTTTTTGAATATTATGAGTGGCTAAACGCCCTTGTTCTGGGGCTGTAGCTATGGATTGATTGAATATAAAAAGCTTGATCTTCCATTGAGTTGATTTGTGTTTAGAAGTGACGCCCGGACAAACACCTAGCTTGGTTACGAAACAGGAAGAAATATAAATGCTCGCCAATTAGGACTGCCTATCCCCGCTCAACAATGTAGTTAGAAAGCTAATTGGAGTAGGCGACTAGGGGTCGAGAGACCCTACTCATATAATTAACCCTGTAAATCAGTAACTTGATAACCTAAATCAGTTCATTGCCTAAGATACGATACATGAAGTCCAACGCATGCTGCAGCCCTGGAATTGTCTCTTAGTTGCTTGAAACATCAATTTGAAGTCGTTCACATTAGTTACTTTTATTTATTGCAATAAATCATAGTAGTAATAATCAACCTTACACCTCTTTTAAAGTTACCTTTGTCGAGTTGTGGAATTGAGTTAATAAATATAAGTTGATTATAAGTCCCTTGGGAACGAAAACTCGTTTCTAAAAGAAACTATATTACTTGAGCTACCACGTACACTTGCGTGTGTATTTGGGAGCAACAACTACACTACAAAAATATACAGCTACGTGTGTACTATTTTGTACAAGAAATACACAAATCCGTTACATAGGAATCTGCATATTTATTGCCTAATTTTCATCCACTTGTCCTCATTTATTTTTCTAAATCATCTCTCAAATAAGGCTGTCCAGAATATGAATTTTGGGCCTTCATTTGTTGTTGGGCTGAGACATTAACTTTTGGTTGAAAATTTTGCATTTGAACCAGCTGAGATATAGACCCAATATTATCTCTAAATTTTGTTTGATTGAGAAGCTTCCCAGTAGTTAGAAATTGAGCTTTCTTAGATTCTTTCTCCTCTTCACTGACTTTCTTGATTTCAATTCCAACACCCCCGTCAAGTTCGAGGGGAGTGAAGCAATCCCCAACTTGCCGAGAATCGAACGATGAGAGGTCCTAATAAAGGTTTGGTGAAGAGATGTGCAAGTTGAGAAAAAGAAGAAGGTACAAATTGAAGGGATATCAACCCCGAGAGAAATTATTGTCGGACAAAATGGGAATTAATTTCTATGTGTTTGATTCTTTCATGAAAAATTGGATTGCGGGCAATGTAAATAGCGGCCTGGCTATCAGAGTGAAGGGGAATTGGAACCTAGGGAGAGGCTCCAAGGTCTGTGAGTAATCGAGTAAGCCAGGTAATTTCAAAGACTACTCTTCTCATGGATCTGTACTCTACTTCAGCGGAAGAGAGAAAATCAAAACTTGTTTCTTCGATTTCCATGAGATTGGTGAGCCTCCAAGACTAATGAAGAATCCACTAATGGAATTACGATAATTGGGGCAAGACCCCCAATCGGCATCGCAGAAAGTTAGTAATTTGAATGAAGGATCAGCAGATAAGAATAACCCTTGGCTTGGATTTGAACGAAGATACCGTAATACTCTCAATGCAGCTGCATAGTGAGGACCTCTCGGATGGTGATGTACTGCAAATGAGAGATCTGGTCTGTGTGAGTGAGATAGTTGAGCTTACCAAGAAGCCTCCAATATGAAGTTGGATCAGTGAGCAATTCACCAGTGGAGAAATACAGTTTGGAAGAAGGATCAAGTGAAGAAGTCACAAGAGGTAAATGAACACAATTGAACTCATTCAAAAGTTCTAGAGTCAAATGTCTTTGTCTTATTATCATTTCTGTTGGTTCTCTTACGATCTCAAGTCCTAAAAAATAGTGTAGATCACCCAAGTCCTTAATCTTAAATTATGAATTCAAGAATTCATTTAGATGTTGTAGCTCTGATGTGTTGTTTCCTATTAGAATAATACCATCAACATACACTGTGACGATACAAATATTAGAACTTGATGTTTTGAAGAAAAGTGAATAATCATTCAGTGATGAAGGAAACTCTTTTGAATTCAAAGCTTCTGCCAATTTTGAGTACCACTGTCTTGAAGCTTTTCTAAATCCATACAAGGACTTTTTGAGCCTGCATACATGTTGCAGATTGACTGATTGCATTCCATTTGGAAGCTTCATGAAAATCTCCTCTTCAAGCTCTCCATGTAAAAATGCATTATTCACATCCATTTGTGAAATTTCCCAACCTTTTTTAACTGCTATAGTCAACAGACACCTGATAGTTGTCATTTTGACAACCGTGAAAATGTCTTATTAAAGTCAATTCCTTCCTTTTGAATGTCTCCTCTAATCACCAATCGTGCTTTTAGCCTTTCTATACTTCCATCAGAATTGTGCTTGATCTTATACACCCATTTGGATGGTAAAACTTTCCTTTCTTTTGGTAATTCTACTACTTCCCAGGTTGCATTCTCAATTAGTGTTGCAATTTTAGTCTTCATAGCTCGTTTCCACCCGAGATGTAGT
Source organism: Solanum etuberosum (assembly GCA_029582245.1). Classification (NCBI taxonomy): domain Eukaryota; kingdom Viridiplantae; phylum Streptophyta; class Magnoliopsida; order Solanales; family Solanaceae; genus Solanum; species Solanum etuberosum. The sequence continues at coordinate 15,228 of JAJONR010004381.1, forward strand.
TCTGCTTGGGCATAGGAAGTTGGTTCTGTGATATTGGAAATAGAGTTTAAAACCTTTTGGTTTGAGGTTGAGAGGCTAGGAAAGGAATAACTTTTAGGGACAACGGGCTGAATGAAATAAGTTTCAGTTAAATTTGCTAGAAAAACAGTATTGCACACATATTCTTCTAAGTATGCAGGTCTGTTGTGAGGTCTTTCTGACCTTCTTGGGATGATGGTCAAGGTTGAAATATTTGTCTCTAATGTGTCAGGCAAAGTTACAGTCTCCAGATTATCTTGTGTGGATTATGTATCAACGTTATGGGGAAAGATATGTCTCTGGATGTGATAGGTTAGGAAATGCACTCACATTGTCATGTTGGAAATCCTGAGGTATGGAAGTATCTTTAGCGAATATAGGAGTTGATGATGCGGGTTGGGAGGTTGACATAATAGAAAAAAAGATATGTATTTTCATGAAACTTGACATTTCTAGAGACTGATTTTTCTAGTTTTCAAGTCAAGCACCCTATATTCCTTCTTTCCATATGGATAACCTATGAAGACACAAGGAACAGATCTAGGGTCAAACTTTCCCCTGTTATATGAAATAGTGGCAGCATAACATAGACACCCAAAACTTCTAAGAGAGTAATAGTTAGGGGGCTTTCCAAATAATATCTCATAGGGTGTATTGTTTTTGAGAATTCTTGAGGGATACCTATTTATTAAGTATTTTGCAGTCAACAAACACTCTGTCCAATAAGAAATAGACAGTTTTGATTGATGAAGTAAGGCCCTAGATACCTCTAAAATATGTGTGTACTTTCTCTCCACAACATCATTTTGTTGTTGAGTGTGAGTACATGAAGTTTGATGAATGATTCCTTGTGATGCGAAAAATTAGATGATAGATTGCTTCCACCCAATTCTAGTGCATTATCAGATCTAATCACCTTAACCTTGATATTAAACTGACTTTCAATCATCACGAGAAAATACTTTAGGATAGTGAAAGCATTGCCCTTTGTTTTCAAAAGATAAGTCCATGTTGATCTATTATAGTCATCCAGTATAGTTAAAAAATATTTGTATCTATCATGTAAAGGGGTTTTGTATGGACCCAAGTGTCAATATATATCAATTCAAAGATCTTCTTAGTACTAATCTCACTAGACTGGAAATGTAATTTTGTTTGTCTAGCTAAATGACAGATATTGCAATCAGAATGAAAATGAAGAGGAGAAACAAGAGTTGAACAAACATTTTTCAATTGAAATGGCATATGTCCTAGTCTAAGGTGCCATAGCTTTACATCAGAACTACTTTTTATAGGAATGGGAAAAGTACTAGAAACAGAAAGAGAACTAGAATTCTCTTGTTCAGATAAATTAATTGCTCTGCCATCAAAACTCTCAAGATATTGGAAGCTTGACTCTAAGAGATATAGGCATGTCCTCACTTCACCAAATTCCAGAGGCCTCTTCATTGAAGGGCCCTGCAGAAAACAACCAAAAGAAGAAAAAATGAGTAATCAACTTAATTGTTTGCACAATTTATAGATTGAAATAGGGTTATATTCAAACAAGGAATAAACATTACATCATTTAAGATGAGTTTAGGATGTAAAGAGATACTTCCAGATTGAGTGACCTTGACCCTATAAGAATTAGGAAGATCAACAAAGATAGGAAACTTAAGAATTCTAAGTTCTAAGAAGATTTTTGAATCAAAATACATGTGTTGTGTAGCACCTGAATCTAGTATCCAGGTTTGGTGTTTGAACTGGACAATTTTATGAGGTGATTTGAAAACATTACCAGCACAGGTCACTACATTAGTTGCTGCATCACATGGTGATTCTTCTGGCTGATTCATTTGCACATTCTGAGATTTCAATGAGTTGTGAGCATTGATCTTTGGTGAAATGTTTCCTCTGCCCTTCTCCATCAAAATACGCTCCATTTTGTTCTTGTATTCCTTCCATGAAGACAACAATGCTCTTCACATTTCCCTGGAATCTCTTAGCTTTGGTAAACTTGAAGTCACTAGGAAAGCGTATTATCCTATAGCATTTGTCCACAGAATGCCGAGGTTTCTTATAGTTTGAGCACACCAAATTGGTTTTTTTCTATTTGGCTTCATAATATCCAGATTTCTGACAAAGAGTGGTCTGATTAGTGGCCAAGAAGAAAGCAGAGTTTCCTAGATAGTGTGAGATCATATACACTTCCCTTTGCTTCTCATCTTGCATTAAGAGTAAGCATGATTCACAGAGGGTAATGGTGAGAGCATCAAAATATTGCTCTATCCAGCTGCATAGACATCATTTAAACCCATTAGAATCTGAATCAATCTTTCATCTTGAAGATACTTACCCATTTTTTCTTTTCCACCACACTGGCAGTCACATGTGCAGTTGACAGAAGTGTTTAGAGCATCAATCTCAACCCACAACCTCTTGATTTTTGTGAAATACCCAGCAATATCATTTGATCCCTGCACTAAATCACTTAACTCCTTTTGTAGGTGATAGAGTTGAGCACCATTACTTTGGCCAAACCTGTCCTCAAGCTCTTGCCAGAGATCTTTGGTTGTTTTGGAGTAGATGACATTGTCAGCTATCTCTTTTGAGAAAGAGTTGAGCAACCATGACAATACCATGTCATTGCACCTGCTCCATAGTTTGAAATCAGCTGAAGTAGGAACTAGTTCTTTTTTAGTACCATCAATGAACCCAATCTTATTTTTTGTTGAAAGGGCTATCAAGATTAACCTTTTCCATCCCCCATATCCATTTCCATTGAAGGGTGAGCTGACAAGGTTCATTCCTGGGGAATTAGAAGTATGCAGAAAGAAAGGATGAATGTGATCTGATAAAGGGTTTGAGGTATTTCCAGTTGTTTGAGTGTTACCGGGAGTCATTACAGTAAAATGGAAAATAGTGAGAAAAAATGGAAAAGAAGAAAAGCTAACAAAGAAAGAGAATCTCACATTTGCTCTGATACCATGTGGAAATTCAGAGACTAGAATAGGAAAAAAAATTCTTGCCTTTCATTCATTAATCAATGATGTATATATACTAAATATCTAGAAGAAGAAAACAAAATAACTCCTATACGTGTATGAATTCTAATTGCCTATCACTACACTACAAAAATATACAGCTCTGTGTGTACTATTTCATACAAGAAATACACAAATTCGTTACATAGGAATCTGCATATTTATTGCCTAATTTTCATCCATTAATCCTCATTTATTTGTCCAAATCATCTCTCAAATAAGGCTGTCCAGAATATGAATTGTAGGCCTTCATTTGTTGTTGGGATGAAACATTAACTTTTGGTTGAAAGTTTTGCATTTTGACCAGCTGAGATATAGACCCAATATTGTCTCTGAATTTCTTTTGATTGAGAATCTTCCTAGTAGTTAGAACTTGGGCTTTCTTAGCTTCTTTCTCATCTTCACTGACTTTCTTGATTTCAATTCCCACATAGTGAAGCAGATAGACGAAGTTGTTACTTGATTGTTGCACCAATCGAGAATCTCATCATTTTGGAGATAAATTTCTAAGTACTGCTTCATAAGAACAAGAAACAAGATTACCAATATGATAAGAGGGAGAGGGAGAAAAAGAAAGAAAGAAGAGAGACTAACCGGTAGAGAAGGTCTAAAGAAGCCTTCATTGAACGAATTTCGTAGAGAAGTACATTTAAGCATGTTGATCCGCCTTATAGAAAAGAAGTTGTCCAATCCTGTAATTTCTACCAACTTCTTGCAATTTGTAATTTCGAGAGTATGAAGATATACAAAGTTTGATACTGATGGGAGTGTTTGAAGATTATCACAGTCATTCAAAAGCAAGTACATTAAGAATCGTAACTAAGAAAAATCAAAGGGTAGACAGCGGAAACTGTTGCCACTCAAATCTAAATATCTCAAAGAGGACAAGATCCCAATATCCTCAGGAATATCAGCCTAAAAAACCACAATATTCAAGGGCTAAAGTCGAAATAAACTTTGTCAAGGATTGAATGAGATGAATTCTTCTTGAAGAAAAACTCTTTTTTCGTCTCTAAATAATTACCTCCCACTGACAAAGTTACGAGATTTCTTAGCATTTCAACAGATTCAAATAATTATTTTATACATGTATCACTTGCACCAAGATCATTTACACATCACATATATATATCCAAGGTCAACTGGCAGTGTTTGTAAGGATGAGCACCAACGAATGCCTAATGATCGAAGGAATTTTAGATGACACAAGTTGCTCGAAAGATCCATAAGCTTTTGCAACCAAAAAAATCTAGATCAATTAGTCTGTCCAAATTTTCAATTGATTCATGGATTTCTTCAGACTTGAGAAATCACGAAACCACAAAGTCTCAAGACTTTGTGAACCATTGAAGTTTGGAGTTCTTATTAGTCGCTTAAGTAAGAGAGACTCGGCTTCTTCAGATTTTTACAGAACTTAAAGTAAACAAAATATAATTTCAAGTAAGATCATCTTTCATTCGATTGCAATAACAGTACACATGAAATTGTAGAATTGAGCAACGAACCTGCAAATTCAAACAAAATTATGGGATATTACTTCCCTTCATGTCTAGAAAGGCAAGTTTCTCAGCTGAAAATTTTGATGGTATACATTTTAAAGAATGTTTTTGCCAAGACAACTATCTGAGCTCCTTGGACAACAACTCAAAGTCTCCATTAATATCTAAAATCATCGATTTTAAGCACTCTCAGATTTTTAATTTTTAAAAAATGCTTTGATACTCAAGTTCGCACCTTATAATGCATGTGGATTTACTGCCATCAATACTTCTACCTTTTCCGAACCCTGTAGTTTATAAATGGAAAAGTATCTTAGGACCATGTTTAGTTCTAGAAATTAAAAAAAAGAGATATATATGATACATACAAACTCAAGGTCAAAGAACATGAAAAAAGGTATAACCAAGACAAAAATAAAGAATTTACTGACTTTATTTCCTTGTAGTATCTCTTGGATTTCTTGAGGGTTGAACAATCTAATACTCCATTTTCCAGGGTCTCGAGGTGATTCCATGTGAACGATTTCTCTTCCCATATCCCGCAATAGATCATACATCACCAAATGACGCTCATCCCTTTGAAGCAAGTGTCTTTGGAATAAAGTTCCAATTGCACTTTCAGAATAAAAACCACAGAAAAATCCATGGAAAGCGCACACAATATCGAGAGTAAGGTACCGTTAGAGGGAGACGAATTCCATTGACACAGCTAGGAGGGATCTCCTTGAAGTTTTGACAATATTTTAGAACTAGCTTCTCAAGCATACGAAAAGATGTCTTTGAAGCATTCCATTCTTCCATTGACACAACGTTAAATGTCAAGTATTTGAGTGTCGGGAACACGACATCTGTGACATCCCAACAGTGCCCTGATCCCCCCCCCCCAAGGAAATCCCCCTTCTAATCTGAGACTCTCAAGCTTTTGCAATCTTGCAATGTTTGAAATCATTTCTTCTGTCAAGAAACAGCCAACAAGGTACAGACGCCTAAGATTTGAAGGAAAGACAAAATAGGTTTCCCATCCAACTGAATCCCAGAATATCATCAAAGATAACACAAGAGAAAGAGAATGAAGGCGAGTATGAACTTCTTGTATGGGAAACAAAGGATATTCAGGTACATATTTAACGCGGAGTCTGAGTTTCTCAAGATTCGGAAACCTCCACCAGAACCTTGGATTCATATTAGGCAAGTGTATACTATTCAGAAACCTCCTGGAGAACATCGGATTCATATTATTCAAGGGTATACAAGTATGAAATGTCTTCATGTTCTCCAGCATAGTTGTTGAAGATTCTTCAAGAATTCCTTGGTCATTGTCTTCCTATACAAAGGAAAAATGGCCTATATTCACATGTCTTTGCTCGTCATTTCCCATAAAGTAGCAGCCTTTAGGTGTAACTTCTTTCTTGACCGGAGCTGTAGAGTTTGGAGATCAGGTAGGTGTGATATCCACTTGAATTCTTATTGTTCGACATATAGTGCAAGGTACCTCAACTGAGTTACCGACTGCATTGCAGTAGCCCATGTTTTTGGCAATTCCACATCCATCAAATGCAATACCCGAACAAATCTTAATTTAACTAGTCAATGTAAAGGATTTGATCGGTTATTCCATGTATTGAATTTTGGATGAGTTATGAACTCCAAAGAATTTGTTTCCTTGCAATTGACCGTTGGAATCTTATCAAGTTGATATTCAGAATCATCTAATTGTTTAACAAGATCATCACAAATTTATATGCATAACCGTGAGTCCTTGGAATATTGCAAATGTTGATACGGATTGTATGGCACTGTGAGCTGCATAAACTTTTCTTCTGTAAGTTTTCTCAAGAAAAACTCACGCACTACATCATGAAGTATATGTTGGACAAAATGATAATCACACCCAGGATAATGTCCACACTAAATAGCAATAGGAAGAGAGTAACAACGACATCAAATATTAAAATGGGGTAAATGTGATACCCAAATAAGTAATACACTGTTTTATTTCTTAAAACTCACAACAATATTACTTCCACACTATTTTCTCACAAACTAAGAAATAGTTTGTGGATTACTCTCTCTACTCTCTATTGCTTCTCTATTTTTGGTGTGTCTTCAAGTGTTCAATTACTACTCTATTTATAGAGTTTTGAACCTCTTGACTACATCATTAGTGACATAATTGTGGTAGCAAATTTCCATAAAGTTTTGCTGCCAAACTCTACCAAAAATCTACCAAACTTTGACTACCAACTTCCACAAATGTGGCTGCCAACTTTCACATTTGTGGCAAGTAATTTCAACAAATATGGCTGCCAAAATAGTTGCTGCCAAGATTTTATTCCCACAAATCTCTCCCTTAATTTTGATTTTTCTTCTTTACTCCAAGGCTTGATCTCAATCTCTGAAAATCTTCAAACTTGAGAGGCTTTGTAAAGATATCTGCAACTTGATCATTAGATTTCACATACTTGAGCTCTACCTCTTTCTTGGCAATGCATTCTCGGATAAAATGATACCTTGTGTCTATGTGGTTACTCCGATCATGATACACTGGATTCTTTGCAAGTGTTTGTGCAGATTTGTTATCAACACAAACCATTGTGGCTTCAATTTGTGGCAAATTGAGTTCCTTCAACAATCTTCTCAACCAAATTGCATGACACGTACATGATGTCGCTACCACGTATTCAGCTTTTAGGTAACGTAAAATTCTTCTAACGACCTTCAAGTGAGTGGAGGTGGGAGCTTCCATGAAGTGACTTACTACACCAACCGCAAAGAGTATATCTGGTCTCGTACATGTCAAATACCTTAGACTTCCTACGAGACTTTTGAACAGAGTAGAGTCCACATTTTCTCCATCATCAAACTTTGATAATTTTTATCCACTTTCCATTGGGGTGTTCACAGGGTTGCAATCAAACATGTTGAACTTCTTCAAAATATCCTTTGTATAGCTTTCTTGAGATATGAAGATGCCTTCCTCCATTTGCTTCACTTCTAGGCCCAAGTAATATGACATGAGCCCTATGTCCGTCATCTCAAACTCAAGGGACATAACTTTCTTGAAAGCTTCAAATAAAACTAGGTTGTTACCCGTTAGAATGAGATCATCAACATAAAGACAAACAAGCAGAATATCTCCATTAGTATGAACTTTAATGTAAAGAGCATATTCATGGAGACAACGAGTAAACCCATTGTCTTGAAAGTATTTTTCAAAGCGACTATTCCAAGTTCGTGGAGCTTACTTGAATCCATATAAGGCTTTCTTCAACCTCAACACCTTATCTTCATGATTTTTGACTACAAAGCCCAATGGTTGTTCAATATAGACTTCTTATTCAAGATATCCATTCAAGAATGCCAATTTTACATCTAGTTGGTGGATCTTCCACTTCATTTGCGATGTTGAAGAGATCAATAGATGGATCGTCTCCATCCGGGCAACAGGTGCATAGACTTCCTCATAGTCGATGTCATGCCTTTGTTTGTAGCCTTTAGCCACAAGTCTTGCCTTGTATCTCTCTACCTCTCCATGGGCATTTTTCTTCCCCTTGTATACCCATTTGACTCCAATTGCTCGATGATCCTTGGGAAGAGTTGTTAACTCCCAAGTGTTGTTCTTTTCTATTGACTGGATCTCCTCCTCCATGGCTTGTCTCCACCTTTTCTCAGTAACAGCTTCATTAAAATTCATTGGTTCACTATCAGCAAAGAGACAACACAAAAAATCAAAATTAGTAATTTCTTCTGTGTCATCATAGAGTTCTTGGATGCTCCTCATCCTATGTGGTCTTTCACTTGAACTCTCTTGAGTAGATGGAGATACAATATTTGCCGGTGAAGGAGGCGGGGTTGCATCCTTTGCCGGTGCCATGGTCCCATGTTCTTCTTCATCTCCAAAGTATGGAAGAAAATCATATGTTCTTTCTTTCGGAGCCTTCCAGTTCCATAATGCTTCTTCATCAAATTCAACATCTCGACTCACCACCACCTTGTTATTGCTTGGATTGTATAATTTGTAGCCTTTTAAATTCACGTCATATCCAACAAACACATACTTGACACTACGATCGTCAAGTTTATCTCTCTCTTAATGTAGAACATGAGCATAGGCTATGCTCCCAAAGATTCTCAAGTGCTTGACACTTGCCTTTCTTCCGCTCCATGCTTATTGAGGTATTTGATCTCGTACATTTTTTGTTGGAGACCTGTTGCTCAAACAAACTGCACAAGAAACAGCCTCGGCCCAAAATTCTTTTGGTAGATGTTTAGCTTTCAACATACATCTAGCCATATTAAGAATTGTTCTATTCTTTCTTTCTGCAACTCCATTTTGTTGGGGAGAGTAAGCTACCATTAGAGGGCGACGAATTCCATGAGATTGACAAATGTCATTAAATTATTTTGAAGTGAATTCGCCTCCTCTATCGGAACTTAGTGCTTTTATTTCATAGCCACTTTCTTTTTCTACAAGTGCTTTGAAATTTTTGAAGGCAACAAAAACTTTTGATTTTTGCTTCAAGAAGTACACCCAAGTCTTTCAACTAAAATCATCAATGAAAAGTAAGAAGTATTTTCTTTTACCAAAAGAAGTTGGATCGATTGAACCACACACATCGGTGTATACAAGTTGAAGTGGCTTACTTGTTCTTGATGTAGTCTCCTTTGGAAAACTCCTCCTTGCATGTTTTCTAAGAAGACAAGCTTCACACAACTGATTTGGATGGTTGATTGACGGAATCCCATCAACCATGTTCTTGTCTCCCATTGATTTGAGTGCTTCAAAGTTCAAGTGCCCAAATCGCATATGCCAACACCATGAGTCATCTTGCACATTAGCATTCAAACACTTTGCATAGATGGTTTCAAGATTCAAAGGGAACAACCTATTCTTTGCCATATGCACTTTAGCAATTAAGTTGTTACTTGAATCTCTAAGCCAAAGATGCATATTTTTCATATAAATATCATATCATTTTTCAAGAAGTTGACCCAAACTCAAAATATTACTTTTCAATTTCGGCACATAATAAACATTGTTAATCAATTTATGGCCACCATCTTTACAGGATATCAAAATCGTACCTATCCCTTCAATTTGGATCTTTGAGGTATCTCCAAAAGATACATTACCTGTCACCGTCTTCTTTATCTCCACAAACTTATCTTTGTGGCCACACATATGATTGCTTGCTCCATTGACAAGATACCATGAACTGCAATCATCTGTATCTTGTTTGAGTGTTAATAACAACGTTGACTCATCTTCGTCTTTGTTGTTTTCAACAAGATTAATTGTCTCTTCAACATTACTACGACATTCCCAAGAGTAATGTCCAATTTTATGACAATTATAACACTCAATTTTAGATTTGTCATACCTCAATTCATTTGTACCTTGATAAGCTCCACGTCCTCTACCTCCTCGTTGGCCACGGCCACGACCTCTGAATGACTGGTGACTCTTATCTTCATTGTTGAACTTATTGGTATAACTTCTTCCTCTTCCACGGCCTCCACGACCTCCACGGCCTCACCATTGTCCATTTCCTTTGTGACTTTTCTCACCTTCAAATCCTTTGAAGATGCCTGAGTTTTAAGAAGTTGCTCTAGTGGCTCTTCTTTTCTCCTTTTCATTTTATCTTCGTGGGCTAGTAAAGAACCTTCCAATTGTTCTACCGTCATAGAGTCTAAATCTTTAGACTCCTCAATAGCACACACCACATAATCAAATTTAGGTATTAGAGAACGAAGGATCTTTTCTACCACACGCACATCATTTACTTCCTCCCTGTATCTTCTTAGTTGATTTACAACAACTATCAATCTTGAACAGAAATCCAAAATGGATTCAGATTCTTTCATTTTTAAAACTTCAAAGTCAGCCCCTAGAGTTTGAAGTTTTATCTTCTTACTTTATCACCTCCTTGAAGAAAATTTTGTAAAATACTTTAAGCTTCTTTTGAGGTGGTTGCATCAGCCACCTTTTCAAACATGCCATCATCCAAACATTGATGATTAAGAGTGGGGGCCTGTTGATCTTTCTTTCTTATTTTTAACAAGACCTTCTTTTCATTTGAGGACAAAGTTTCCTCATTAACGGGTTTTGTATACCCTTTGTCTACAATGTCCCAAACATCTTGAGAGCCAAGAATGACTTTCATTCGTAGACACCATTTTTCATAATTTTCTCTTGTGAGACAGGGGTACTGAAAGGACAACAGACTATTATTTTCCATGGCTCTGATACCACGTTGTTGGACGAAATGATAATCACACCCAGGATAATGTCCACACTAAATAGCAATAGGAAGAGAGTAACAACGACACCAAATATTAAAATGGGATAAATGTGATACCCAAATAAGTAATACAATAATATTGATGAAAACTTGGTAGTGTCAAAAGACTACTACTCAACACTCTTTTATTTCTTACAACTCACAACAATATTTCTTCCACACTATTTTCTCACAAACTAAGAAATAGTTTGTGGATTACTCTTTCTACTCTCTATTGCTTCTCTATTTTTGGTGTGTCTTCAAGTGTTCAATTACTACTCTATTTATAGAGTTTTGAACCTCTTGATTACATCATTAGTGACATAATTGTGGTAGCCAATTTCCACAAAGTTTGGCTGCCTAATTCTACCAAAACTCTACCAAACTTTGACTACCGACTTCCACAAATAAGGCTGCCAACTTTCACATTTGTGGCAAGTAATTTCAACAAATATGGCTGCCAAAATAGTTGTTGCCAAGATTTTATTCCCACAGTATACAGTTTCCTATATCACCATTTATTTCCCTTCCAGAGACCATTACAAAGCTTCTATTAAGTAGATCATTCAAGCAAATTCTCGATGCTTCCTCCATGTTCTCTGTTTTCGCATTCAATACAAAGTCTTCAGCCATCCACAACTTCAGCAAATCATTCACTGGAATCTTATGGTCTTCCGGAAACAACCCCACGTAAAGAAGGCAAGGCTTTAAGTGGTTTTTTAAATGGTCATAACTTGATTGAATTGCCTTCATGCCATAACCTCTCAAATATCATCTAATACAATGAGGTATCTTCTGCCTAATAGATTTTTGCGCAGCATATCAACTATGTCATCATCTTCATTAATTCCTCTACGTGTTGCTTGTTTAAGAATGTCAGCCAACAACTTCTTCTTATTATATGTTTGTGAAACAGCACACCATACATTCATATCAAAGTGATTAACAATAGAGGGCATATTTATATGCTCAATTACTATCTTGGGCATATTTATATGCTCAATTACTATAAATTACCCATCTTTTAACGTATGTTTAAGGACATTCACTAATCTAAATGACATGTTTTACTTAGGATTGTGATGATTGCATACTAATATACATGATTAGCTATTTTGGAGGATTTCTAAGAGGAGTGTTGGAATCGTGAAAGAAAAGAAGTGAAGACGATAAGAGACGCCAAGGAACAGAAGCTGGCGCGACGCCCAAGCCTCAGTGGCGCAGCAAGGGCGCGACGCGCCAGGCCCAGTTTGACTGGGCTACTTTTTGGCGCACTGGCAGTGCGGCACCCCAGTCGGCTAGGCACGATTCTGGCGCGGCACCCCAAGGATTGGCGGACGTTTTAGCGAAAATTGATTTAAATATGACTCCTTGTTGAATTAGATTTGGACTCTAGTTTTTTCTAACTTCTATAAATAGACCCCTAGGGCTAATTTTTAGAGATTCGATGATTTTTTGGTGTGCTAAAGCAAGAATTCAAGTTTTGTAATAGGTTTCGATTCTCTAACTCTATTTTATTTTAGAAATCGCATGAACAATTATATTTTGCGGTTTTTGAATATTATGAGTGGTTAAACGCCCTTGTTCTGGGGCTGTAGCTACGGATTGAATGTCTAATATTAAAGGCTTTTGAATTAATTCTTGGTTATCGTTTAAGTTACTTCTATATTCTTGCTTTAGTATTTATTGACTGGCCATCTAGAGATAAATATATTGTCTATTCTTAAAATTGAGAGAGGAGAGGGTAGATAGACCAGAGAATATAGAAAGCTCGATCATCCATTGAGTTAATGTGTGTTCAGGAGTGACGCCCGGACGAACAACTTGCTTGGTTACAAAACATGATGAAATATAAATGCTCGCCAGTTAGGTCTTCTATCCCCGCTCAACGATGTAGTTAGACAGCTAACTGGAGTAGGCGACTAGAGGCCGAGAGACCCGACTCATACAATTAACCCTATAAACCAGTAACTTGATAATCAAAATTAGTTTTTTGCCTAAGATATGACACATGAAATCCATTGCATGCTGCAGCCCTGAAATTATCTTTTACTTGCTTAAAACATCATCTGAAAGTCGTTCACAATTGGTTACTTTTATTTATTGCACAATTAGAAATAGTAGTTAATAATCATCACACTCTTTTTAAACGGTTACTTTGGTTTAGTTGTAGAATTGAGTATTGAATATAATTTGATCATAAGTCCCTTGGGAATGAACACTCGTTTCTTCAAAAAACTATATTACTTGAGCAGCCACGTATACTTGCGTGTATATTAGGGAGTAACAAGTTTTTGGTGCCGCTGTCGGGGACTTAGAAATTGATTTATATTTAATTTTCTTAAGTCTACAATTAGATTGTTCAAGTGTTAATAACTTGATCTTAGCTCTTATATTGCAGGCACTTGATTCTCAGGTCTGGCTCAAAAAGGAGAACTTGTCAAACCAGACGACAAACCCGAAAGAGCTTTATGCTAACGTAGGAAAATGGCAAACCAAGGACGTCGGCAAGAATTAGGGCTAGGAATCCCGAAAGACAATGAGGGTAACAACCAGGAAGTACCCGATGTACCTCCAATTATCCCTACAAGACCAGTCCGTGATGTGGCAGTCCCACTCACAGCCAATGTGGCGTCTAGTATAAGGAAACCACCACCTGGGGGTAGATTTGAACTAAAATAGAACATGGTACATCTTATCCACTCGATGGGGCAATTTACTGTACTCCCTCACGAGGATCCTCAAATCCACATTAGGAACTTTTTAGAGATTAGTGATACCTACATCTCGAATGGTGTGTCATCAGATTATGTGAGGTTGATGTTGTTTCCTATCTCGTTATTAGGAGCTGCCAGGCAGTGGTTAGACCAAGAGCCACCAAACTCCATCACTACATGAGATTATCTAGCAAAGAAGTTCTTGAGTTAATTTTTTCCCATCAAGTAAAACCTCACGGTTGAGGAGAGAAATACTAAGCTTCACGCAAAAAAGTGGGGAGGATATGTACCAAGCATGGGGTCGATTCAAACAAATGTTAAATGTTTGCCCGCATCACTAACAGGCTAATTAGGTACTTGCTCACACTTTCTTTGAGGGTTTGGATTATAATGCAAAGGTACTACTTAATAGTGCAGCAGGTGGACAAGCGTTAGCGAAAACGTGTGAAGAGCTATTCGATCTCCTAGATAAACTCTCCGAAGGAAACCCCAGTTATGAAGGAGAAATGCCAAGAACCACAACCCAAAAGGCCGCATGAATCTTAGATGTAGATCAAACTACCACCATAAATGCAAAATTGGATGTGATGCAACATAACATGACCATGCATTTCAAACAAATGTCCCTAAACCAAGCACCGGTGAATGTGGTACAACAAACAACTAGTTGGTGTGGAGTCTGTGGTAGTGGAGCACATGAAACCAAATTTTGTGAGGTAAATTATGATTTCGTAAACTATGTGGGTAATGCGCAAAAAGGTGAAGTCAGCAAAACTATGGTAATACCTATAACTCTATTTGGAGAAACTATCCTAATTTCTCATGGGGTGGGAACCAAAACAAAACTCAAAACCAAGCGCAAGGGGCTCACCAATACCGACCACAAGGAATGAAGCAGCAATACCAAAATCCTAGCCAGGGCATAAATCTGAGTGCACCCAAAGGGGGGATGACTAATGAAGAGTTACTCTAAAAGTTAATGGCAGAAATTGATACGAAGATAAATACTAGGATAGATAAGCAGGATGAGAACATAAGAAACATCCAAATGTCCCGAATGAGTTTAGAAAAACAAGTTGCGCAAGTAGCTAATGCATCGAACTTGCATCCTCAAGGAGGTTTGCCCGAGTTTAGAAAAACAAGTTGCGCAAGTAGCTAATGCATCGAACTTGCGTCCTCAAGGAGATTTGCCTGGTGACACTGAACCCAACCATAAGCAACTAAATGCGGTGAGTACTAGAAGTGGGTTTCAACTAGAGGAATTAGCTCCAAAGGAGAAAGATATTGAGGTAGTCAATAAAGAGAAGAAAGCACAAGAGGTGGTAAAGAACTCCAATGTTGAGAAGTTTGTTCCTTAAAAGAAACCACCCCCTCCATTTCCACAAAAGCTCAGAAAGCATAATGAAGACGAATGCTTCGGTAAGTTTCTCTCTCTCCTTAAACAGGTTTACATTAACCTGCTTTTGGTTGACATTTTGTAGGGAATTCCAAAGTCTGCTAAGTACGTTAAGGAGATCATGGCTAACAAGAGGAGGCTCACGGAATATGAAACGTAGCACATATTGAGGAGTGCAGCTCTAGAATTCAGAATAGATTACCCAAAAAGTTAAAAGATCCGGGTAGTTTTACTGTGCAGATTACAATTGGTCAAAGTGTCATGCTCGGGGGTTGTGTGATTTGGGTGCAAGCATTAATCTCATGCCTTCATCATTATATAAGAAACTTGGGTTAGGTAGTCCAAAACCGACCACTGTCATTCTCCAACTCGCTGATAGGTCCGTTGTTAGGCCAGAGAGGGTAGTAGAGGATGTGCTAGTACAAGTGGGTTCCTTGATCTTTTCGGTGGATTTTGTGGTCTTAAACTTTGAGCCTGATCCTGAAGTTCCATTCATTTTGGGGAGTCCGTTCTTAGCTACAGGGCGGGCATTGATTGATGTAGCAGCTGGGCAGTTAACTATGAGGGCACATGATAATGTTGAAGTGTTTGATGTCTACCGCGCCTTGAAATTGCCATCTATCTATGAAGAGTTGTCTACTATTACGGTTGTAGATCACGCAGTAGAATCGTAGCTCATTGCACCCGAGGATCCCTTAGAAAGAGTGTTAGTGGGGCATGATGTAGATGAAAATACTGAGGTTCAAGAGATAGAGACTTGTTTGACTCTGACAGTCATGGAGATACATAAGCATAGAGTAGAGTCATTGGATCGTGAGTTAGGGCCTCCACCCAAACCCCCAATCGAAGAAGCACCAAAGTTGGAATTGAAAACTTTGTCTGCTCATCTAAGGTATGCGTATTTGGGTACTAATGAAACTTTACCTGTAATACTTTCTGTAGAATTGTCTGAAATACAGGTTAATGCGGCATTGAGGGTCCTAAAGCGGAGAAAGAGAGTTATTGGATGGCAGATGGCTGATATTCATGGGATTAGTCCGGCGTTATACATGCACAAAATCTATATGAAAGAGGATCACAAACCGAGTGCACAACATCAACGTAGACTAAATTCTTTGATGAAAGAAGTGGTGAGAAAAGAAGTAATAAAGTGGCTAGATGCTGGAATTGTGTACCCGATTTCTGATAGTAAGTGGGTAAGTCCTGTGCAGTGTGTTCCCAAAAAGGGAGGTATGACAGTGGTAAGGAACGAGAAAAATGAGTTGATTCCCACTAGAACAGTAACTGGATGGCGAATTTTCATGGATTACCGGAAGCTAAATAAGGCCACACGAAAAGATCACTACCCGGTTCCCTTCATTGATCAGATGCTTAACCGACTAGCAGGGCAGGAGTACTATTATTTCTTAGATGGGTATTCTGGATATAATCAGATTTTAATTGCGCCCGAGGATCAGGAAAAGACCACGTTCACTTGTCCTTATGGTACCTATGATTTCAAACGCATGCCATTCAGACTTTGCAATGCGCCGATGACTTTTCAAAGGTGTATGATGGCCATTTTTCATGATATGGTGGAGGACTTTTTAGAGGTGTTCATGGATGATTTCTCTGTCTTTGGGAAGTCTTTTGAGGTATGTCTTCGGAATCTTGATAAAGTACTTGCTAGGTGGAGGACACTAATTTAGTGTTAAACTGGGAAAAGTGTCACTTTTTGGTTAGAGAGGGGATTGTATTGGGACATAAGGTGTCGAAATCGGGATTAGAGGTAGATAAAGCCAAGGTGGAAGTTATTGAAAATTTTCCCCCTCCTATCTCTGTAAAAGGGGTGTGAAGTTTCCTTGGACATGCAGGTTTTTGCCGAAGATTCATCAAGGATTTTTCCAAGATTGCGAGACCTGTGTGCAGTCTTTTGGAGAAAGAGGTGAAATTTGATTTTGATGAGATGTGCTTTAAAGCTTTTGATATGTTGAAGAGGAACTTAATTGAAGCTCCCATCTTAATTGCTCCTAATTGAGAGTTACCATTTGAACTCATGTGTGATGTAAGCGACGTAGCAGTGGGTGCAATGTTGGGACAAAGAAAAGATAAAGTGTTCCACTCAATCTATTATGCAAGCAAGATCCTTGATTCTGCTCGAGCCAATTACACAGTGACTAAGAAGGAGATGCTAGCCTTAGTTTTTGTCTTCGACAAGTTCAGATCGTATTTAGTAGGGACCAAAGTAACTATTTTTACTGATCATGCAGCTATTAGGTACTTGTTCAATAAAAAGGATGCTAAACCAAGGCTGATCCGGTGGATATTGCTTCTTTAGGAATTTGACCTTGAGATTAAGGATAGAAAGGCAACTGAAAACCAAATAGCTTATGTCCAGGTTAGAAGATTTTTGCCATATGCATGAAGGGGAACAAATCCGTGAAGAGTTTCTGGATGAACAGTTGATGGCACTAGATATCTCTCATGTACCTTGGTATGCAGACATAGTAAATCTGATAGTGAGTGGAGAGTACCCTCCGGATGCAACCACCCAATAAAAGAAAAAGCTCAATCATGATGCTAAGTTCTATATCTGGGATGAACCATTCTTATTCAAGTAAGGAGTGGATCGAGTGGTAAGAAGATGCATTCCGGAGTATGAGGTTCAAAAAGTGCTCGAAAGTTGTCATGCTATCCCATATGGAGGACACCATGGAGGAGAGCGCACGGCGCATAGGGTACTACAATCTGGTTCCTTTTGGCCCTCTATATTTAAAGATTCTATTGCTTTTGTGAAGGGATGTGATAAATGCCAAAGGTTGGGTACTATATCAAGGAGACATGATATGCCCCTAAGTAACATTCTTGAGGGGGAAATTTTTTATGTGTGGTGTATTGACTTCATGGGTCCCTTCCCGCCATCTAGTGGAAACCAATACATTCTAGTGGCTGTTGATTATGTGTCCAAGTGGGTTGAGGCTGTCGCTCTTCCCTCGAATGATTCAAGAGTCGTGATCAAATTCATCAAGAAGCATATTTTCACTCGTTTTGGCACTCCAAGGGAAATCATAAGTAATGGAGGTAAGCATTTCATTAACCATCTAGTGAAAACTCTTCTTGCTAAGTATGGTATTCATCATAAGGTTGCTACAGCTTACCATCCTCAAATGAGTGGCCAAGTGGAAGTTTCGAATAGAGAAGTGACGCAAATCTTACAGAAAATGGTGAATGCACAAAGAAAGGATTGGTCTGAGAAGCTGGATGATGCATTGTGGGCGTATAGGACTGCATATAAGACACCCATAGGGACTTTTCTCTATCACATAATGTTCGGTAAAGCATGTCATCTTTCGGCGGAATTAGAACACCAAGCTTATTGGGCGATAAAGAGGTTAAATCTGGACCCTAAGCTAGCCGGTAGGAAGAGAGTGGATCAATTACATGAACTTGAGGAGTTTAGGCTCCATGCGTATGAATATGCCAAGCTATACAAAGAAAAGACAAAAAGGTGGCATCACAAGCACATAGTTCTTCGCACTTTCACTTCGGGAGAAAAGGTACTACTCTTTAACTCTAGATTAAGGTTATTTCCTGGAAAACTAAGGTCTAAATGGAGTGGTCCTTTCGAAGTGGTAAGAATCACACAACATGGTGCCGTTGAACTTAAAGGAGAAAATGGCTCAACGTTCTTGGTAAATGGGCAAAGAGTTAACATTACTTTGGTGAAGATGCGGATAATGATCGAGAGGCTCTTGAGCTCAATAATGAATAATCTAAGATGAGTCGAGCCGCGACGTTAAACCAGGCGCTCCACGGGAGGCAACCCGTGAATGATATGTAATAGGTAGCTATTTTTGCTTTATTTTTGATATTTTAGCATAGTTTCGAATTTTTAGGTGTAGAGTTTTTTGCTTTAGTTTGTTATTTATTTTTTAGATTTTTTGTTGTGTTTGATGTCTTTGTAATAGCTAAGAAATAGGAGAAAAATACAAAAAAAGAGTCATGCCACGACCAAAACTAAGGCGCTGGGTGGGAGGCAACCCACCATTATTATATTACGTTGTTTGGTTGATGCGCAGGTCATCGGAGGAGGAACCACGAGGTAATAGAACCAACAACACTGAAAAAAATGAGTTTGGGCGCATGTCGGGCGCGCTTACCCTGAGGCTAAAGTACTGAGGCCAAGTTTTGGTGCACTGGCAGCGCTCCGTGCCACCAACGCGCCAGGCCAAGGGAAAACGCCAATGGCTGGCGCATATAGGGCGCGCCGCACAAAAGTCCAAAGTTCAGCAACCCATTTCGGGTGGTCTGGCAGCGCGTCGCGCCAAGGGCTTGGGTGCAGACTGGGTGCGCCGCCCCCTATCGCGCCAAGCTAAATTGCCTAAACTTTTTTGGGAAATTCGTGGGACCCACTTCAATTCCCACCTTTTAATCTTTCACCTACCCAAAACCCACCTCACTTTCTCTCCATTATTCTCTCTCTTAACCGACCAAGTCTCTCAATTCTCCCTAACCTTCCAAAATTTTCTTCATCTTCTCCATCTACTTTCTTCCCCAAAACCTTCAATTCCTCCATTAATCCCTACCAAAACCTTCTTCCCTGTCATTTCCCTCAACTCCCAACCACTAAGACAACCAAAATCATAAAAAAAAAATCAAACCCAACTAACCCACCCACCCCACTGCTTACCCCGACCCCCCCTCCTTTCTTTCCCCAAATTTTTTTTCCTTTTTTTCTTCTCTTCCATTGTTGGGTTAGAAAATGGCTCCCAAAGGTAAAAATATTGCTAGTGGCTCTGGTACTAAGAGAAGTAGGAAAGGAGCGGTAGTCGGAAGTTCTAGTTGAAAAATCACCACTTTGCCGCCTAAAAAATTTGGCAAACAAGCGGTAATGCACTATGGAGAGGATCGGTTCCAATGTCAACAAGAATCCAAGTACCTAGGTGATAAATATGTCGATGAGGGGATATTGCTTGAAGATTTCCCGCACATTCACGCCTTTGTCCGCGATTTGGGTCTCCACTATATCTTTGTGGACCAAGGTGAGTGCAACTTGAGCTTAGTCCGTGAATTTTATGCGAATTGAAATACACATCATGTTAGGTGGGACCAAGGGTTCATTAGAGATAACTGGGTGCGATTTACTATTGAAGATTTGAATACATTTTTGGGTGCCCCCAATTGTTACTATTGGTGCACATTCAGACCATGATTGAAAGACCCTCGTATCGTGATATTAGGCATACTCTGTGTGGGGTAAATTATGTAGTGAGGTGGGATAGGATTAGATACACGGGTCGACATTCGACTCTCCATTATGGCCATTTAAATCAGGAGGCTCGTATTTGGTTGGAAATTGTGTGTAGCACCCTACTACCCTGTAAGCATATGATCGACGTCACTAGGGAGAGAGTTGTGCTAGTATACCGGTTGATGAAGGGGCTGCCTGTAAATGTCGGGGCTATTTTGAGGCAAAACATGCTTAAGTTTAGGACAAATAAGAGATGGCGTTTCTGTTATCAAATCATCATTACTAGGTACCTACGGGATTTACAAATTGAGGAGGAAGTTCATGATGTGTGCCCCCCTCCCCCCCCTCCCCCCGTTCCCCTCATTTAGTATGTCGCCTGGTTGATGTCACAAGAACCAAAGCGCACGATCCATCCCAAGGGCCCGTGTTGACTGTTGCTGATAGGCAAGCCCATGATGATAGTTGGATGGATCGCATGTATGGAATGGCTAAGCTACAACTGTGGATAGGTGGTCGTCCGGTGACTGAGGACGAGATGGCGACACTAGCGGAGCGTTACCCTTTGACGGATAGCACGATGTACATGTGTCGGATGGGCCCGACTTTTCAAGAACCTATTGATGATGATGATTCCACTGCTGATGAGGAGGATGGATCGGATGAGGATGTGTCGGATGACACTGACCCCAGAGATGATGGTACCGATGCGGGAAATGGAGATGGTGATACAGCCTCTATGGCTGTGGATTTTGCCACCAATGTGGCAACCCGCTGATTTGATGCACATGGCCTAGAGGCCGACAAGGAGTTCTCTTTTACCTTTTCACTTTGTTTTACTTTGCACACTGAGGACAATGGTTTGTTTAAGTGTGGGGTGGAAGTTGAACTTCATTGTACATAGTTTACTGCTTTATCGAGTCTTTTTAATTTTTAGGAGGGTTCCTCGGCTTTTGTTTTCGGTTCTTTTTCTGAGGATAGTCCTATTGAACCGACTAGGATTAGTTTGCTTATTTCTGTTGAGTCTTAGAGTCGTTATAGAAGTGACAGTTTCCGATGATGGATGGATGACGACCGTCTTAAGGAAAAATTAGTCACTAGGAGTAGAGAAGTCTGAAACCGACCTTTTTGGCACTTTGAAACCTTGTCTTGATAGTTGGCTAGACGTCATGGGTGGTAACACTTTGTTTGCAATATTGAAATGGTGACCTTGAAAACAAACATAATCTCTTTGTCTTGACTCTAAATGAAAAATAAATAATATGGACTTAATTGTGTGGAAACACCGTAATGCATTTTATGTGAGCATGCTACAAGTGTTGTGTCCTTATGTGTGTTGTGATGCCATGTGTGGAGAGTACTTGCTTAGTTTTTACATTGAATAACATCTATAACTTTCCCCGAGTGTGCCTAATGTGTAACTTGTGTGATTTATGGAATATGATTGAGGCGTTTCTTTGAATAGCCAAGTTTAAATCTTTTTGTGTGCCTCCAAATAAAATATCCCTAGTTTAGCCCCATTGAGCCTTTTAGCCTTGATTTTGTTCTAACCTACTTAATTGAGCCGAATCCCTTTTATTGATACCATTAGTTTTGATCCCAAAGTAATCCTTAATGCACTATGTTGAGATGAAAAAGTGAAAACTATGGTTAAAGTGGATAGGGTGGAAATGCTTGGTTTTGTGGAGAAGAAAGAAAAGAGGTAAAAGAAGAATACCCTATAAGTTCCTAAAATCTGTGATTGGCGCTGATCCTTTGGACATTGTGCACTTCGACTAAGGTTAAAAGCCTAAATTGAAGGTGGCTAATTTAAAAAATACCTTAATAATGACCCTGGTCCTTACAAGGACAACATGCACCTTAACTAGTGAAAAATTCGTAGGTTGAGGGTGGCTAATGTTAAGTGTGAAAAAAAAGAAGAGAAAAAGGGTGTATAGAAAAGAAGGGAAAAGTTAAAGACATTGGGAAGATATGCAAAAAGAAGGACCAAAAGAGGAACAAAAAGTTGTGAATGTTAGCAAGAAAATCGAAGTATGTGCATTAGGGAAGATGAGTCACTAATTTTACCCAAATGTATCCTCGCTTACCTAAAGCCGACATTACAACCGAATGAAAGTCCTCTTGATTCAATGAGGAACACTTTGTGAAAGTTAGAGTACACTAAGGGCAAGCTTATGGCATGTTAGGATATGTGAAAACTTCATTTGTGAGTGTGAGAGTAAATTTTATAAAAATAAGCCTTATGATTGAAATGAAATGTTGTTTGTGCGAAAGAAAGGCTATACTTAAATTGGTGAGGGCATTCATATCACATGTTTGGTGCATACTCTTGTTTGGTGTGTCTCTATGATATTGCATTAACCCGAAATTATTGAAGAAGAGTCATTCATCGAGGTTGTGAATTGTTGATTGGTAGACTATAATGAAGAGTGGAAATTATTGCATGTAGTGTGTGCCACAAGATCATGATTAAATATGTTTGGCCGATTGTAAAGTGAGGTGTCCAAAGGGTAAGAGTGCGATTTGATAAGATAGAGTTTGTTCGAGGACTAACAAATATTTAAGTGTGGGGTGGTGATCTTGGGCATATTTATATGCCCAATTACTACAAATTACCCATCTTTTAACGTAAGTTTAAGGACATTCACTAATCTAAATGACATGTTTTACTTAGGATTGCGATGATTGCATACTAATATACATGCCATTCCAAAACCGAGATAAGATCTAGCTCCTTTGTTTCTCCAGTCGATTTCTCCATTATACTTTCTGCATCTTTCTCAAAGCCCACCGCGACTTCCTCCTCAAGTAATGGAAAACTACGTTTGGTGGAAGGCCATGCAGAAGAAACAGTTTTTTTTTCCACAAGTCTCAACAACCTCCATGTCAATTGTTGAATACTATGCTTCTGGAAGCAACAATCTAACTGTCATATAGTTAATAGCTCTCTCACAGTGTCACCTATAATTAAAGGAAACAACATTAACAATCTTCATAATTTATGGGGAACACCCAAAAAATGAACCAATGTCACATGTGAAATCTTGTGCTTCTTTTTTTCTTTTCTTTTTATGACTGTGTTGTCTGGATCAGCTTTCGCGTATACCTGCCACCTCCTACTAGCAACATGTATCAGGTAACTGTATCCACCAAAACTATGATAGATGGTTATAATCACCTACTATTTTTTTTGTCTATGTTAGACCTCACGGCTCTCAACTATGGAAAATTTTCAAATATATACAACTTTCTAGTTTTGTGTTTTTCCATGTTCCTTAGCTTATTGAAATTGAGTTACTCATTTGAAGTCAAATTAAGTGAGCTGACGACTTATTTCACAAATTTTTATTCACACTTTAAGTCAAATTTAGATTCTACTTAATTTTTTTCAACTCCAATCTTTGTATATATACTTAGTATACAATTGTTGTGACCGATCATTGTCTATCTAGACAAGACCGATTTTGCTCCATACAATTATAGTTTATTATATAGTTGAAAATATTATGAAACTTGTAGTTAAATTTTATAAACGTTATAGAAAGTACTTAAAATCTCCTTACACTTAATATGTCAAAGGATCTCCAAACGTTACAGAAAGTAATTAAAATCTCCTTACCTCCAATATTATGTCAAAAGGATATCTAAATGTTACAGAGAGTAATTAAAATCTCCTTACACATAAATATGTCAAAAGGATCTCCAATAAATATTCAAGATTAGGATAGCTAATCAACCCATAAAATCAAGAACCTTATACATTAATCAATTTTATAAAATAGGAAAGTACTTAAAATTTTCTTAAACCCTATATGTCAAACGTTACAGGAAGTACTTAAAATCTTCTTACACCCAATTTCAAAAGATCTTCAATAAATACTCAAAATTAGAAAAGCTAATCAACCCATAAAATAAGCATCAAAATAGCGCAGAAATTAATGACTTATAAATCAAAACCTCCACTTATTCAACTTTACTTATATAGAAAAGCACCCTCCCACGAAAAAAATAATTTTTCTTTCACTATTACACTAAGGATGTGTTTGATAAGAGAATTTTTTTTTTATATTATTTAATTGGTTAAAATAATTTTGAATTTTATTTTTATTTTTTTTTGGTCTGAAAAACAAACTTTTTATTAATAAGAATAAGTTTGTTGTCTTCTCCCCATCTATCTAACGCCCCGACTGTACCACATCTTGATAATCCCATGTTTGCCACCCACGAAACACCACCCCCTTAATATCTTACGAAATCGAATATAAATGTTCTAAGATGATATATTTTTATTTACTTACCATTTTTTCATGAAAATATTACCAAAAAACACACCGTAAATCTTTCCTTTTTTTTTTTTTTGGAAAATAATTACCCTAAAATCCAGTGCGACAAAACTTCTTTTCCCTAACTCCACAAAAACCGGTCCACGTCATCAATATTACACTTGTCAAAATCCATATGGGTCCCACATATCAATTTCCTAAAAAAGAATTGATTTTATTACCATTACCACTTTTCCAAGACCCCGTCACCCGTTTCTCCAAACTCGCCGGAGCCGGCGATGAAGAACATGAAATCAGAATCGTTGACTTTATTACTAGTGAACCTCGCCGGAATAATGGAACGCGCCGACGAGTCGTTATTGCCCGCGGTTTACAAAGAAGTTGGTAAAGCTTTGCATACTGATCCTACTGGACTTGGTTCTCTCACTCTTTTCAGATCTATAGTTCAATGTCTTTGTTACCCTCTTGCTGCTTATCTCTCCGGCCGTCAAAATCGAACTCATGTTATTGCTCTTGGTGCTTTTCTCTGGTCTGCTGCTACCTTTCTTGTAGCTATTTCTTCCACTTTTACTCAGGTTAAATTACTCTGTCTTCATCTATTCTACATTTGTATGATATGTCAAATTAAATATGTTACGTAGAAAGTTGAAATTAAAGAGTTACTAAAAAAAATTAAAGAGTCATTCTTTTTTAAATGGATTATAAAGGGAATTATGTCAAACAAATTGAAATGGAGGGCATGTATAAAGTTTGGTTCTTGGTGTCCCCTGTTTTGTTAGGAGTCAGTAGACAAAGTTATTGGATTAGAAAATTGGAATTAAAATTTTGTTAATCTGGGATTTTGAATTTTTTTTCAACCATTCTTAGTTAAGGTATATATTGAACAGCTATCAAGTCAAATTTCGGAGGCATTTGGCCATCAAATTTTTTCACTTTTTTCCCGGAGTTGAACTTCTGTTCAGCTCTGATGGGGCAAACAGAGTTTGATAATGTAAAGAAAACAATTCCCTTAGTTCATCTCTGTTTATGTAATCCTGTGTCTTTTTTAGTAAGTTTTGAACTTGGAACCTCAAAGTAAATTTGAACCCCCTAAACCATCGAGCAACCTCTTGTCGTATGTTCAAGAGATTCAAAATATATATATATATATATATAAAAAGAATTACCTAAAAAATATTTACCTTATAGAGTAGAATTTCTTGTTGAGGGGTTTCAGGTGAACACCCTCTGAACCCCCTATATCCGCACCTGTTTGGCATGTTTAAGACACAAATTTCAAAAGTGTATTAGCCGCACAAATAATATGACATGTATAAAATCACAAATAGGTAAGTCTTTATTTCTTAAACTTTGTCTTCACCAAACGAGTTCACGTCAAATGAAACACAGGGAGTATTAATCTTTTTGTTCTAGATAATAAAAGGAATTACTCTGTCTTGTTTGCCTTTGAAGTCTTAAACAAAGGAATTTCCTGGTTCTTTCAGTCTGCAATATTCTTACAATTTGACTGTACTTTTAAGGCATTTCAGGATGAATATATTCTTTACTTTAGTTTTTTCAATTGTTGATTGGCATTTGATATGAGAAGCATCATATATCTTGTTTGAAATAAGGTCTATGATTACTGTTTAGCAAAACTCACATTCTTCAATAGGTTGCCATTTCCAGAGGTTTGAATGGAATAGGACTCGCGATAGTTGGACCAGCAATCCAATCTCTAGTAGCTGATTCAACAGATGAAAGCAACCGCGGTATAGCTTTTGGTTGGCTACAGTTAACAGGGAACTTTGGCTCTATCCTTGGCGGGCTTATATCGGTGTTATTAGCTGAAACATCATTCATGGGAATCGCTGGCTGGAGAATCTCCTTCCATCTGGTAGGTTTTATTAGTGTTGTAGTTGGTATATTGGTGCGTCTTTTCGCCAAAGATCCTCGCTTTATTGACAATTATGGCTATGTAAAAGAGCAACCTCCCCAAAAACCATTTAGAGAAGAAGTAAGGGAGTTGCTAAAAGAAGCAAGAGCAGTTGTGAAAGTACCATCTTTTCAAATACTTGTTGCTCAGGGAGTGTCGGGGTCATTCCCTTGGTCATCATTGTCATTTACACCTATGTGGTTGGAGCTTATTGGATTCTCCCACAAGACAACGGCATTGCTCTTGACTTTGTTTAATGTTGCACTTTCAATTGGTGGATTGTTTGGAGGAAAAATGGGAGATGTCCTTGCAAAACACTTACCGAATTCTGGTAGAATAATTCTATCTCAGATAAGTTCTGGCTCAGCGATCCCTTTAGCTGCAATTTTGCTTCTCGGATTGCCTGATGATCCTTCCACAGCTGCAATCCATGGTTTAGTCTTGTTCATCATGGGATTAACAATATCTTGGAATGGTCCAGCAACAAACAAGTATGTTTCCTTTGAACCACTATATCATTCATCTTTATCTGGATTTTCTTGCATGTATCCTTCTGTCTTTAACTTAACCAACAACAGAAAAGCTAAACCCGTAAAATAGAAGGACCATGTAATCAAGAATTACGAAACATATCTGTTTCATGCTTAAGTTCCAAGGAAGTTTTCATGTCCAAATGGAATAGCTGACACATAAGCGACACAGGATTTTTCTGTTTCCTTAGTGTTGCCGCTTGTTTACTAATTTTACTTGTTTCTTCATTCATATAATCTCTAATTTTGCTCCATATATCAAAATCTCATTGAAGTAAGGGTCCTATGTTGCTGGTTGATTCACAAAAATATTCACAACATGACATGTTTGCAGTCCAATTTTTGCGGAGATAGTTCCTGAGAGAGCTCGAACAAGCATCTATGCTCTGGATCGATCATTTGAGTCTATACTGGCATCGTTTGCTCCTCCAGTGGTTGGTATTTTGGCTCAACACGTTTATGGATTTAAACCAATCCCTAAAGACTCAACGGGCTCACAGGAAATTGAAACAGATAGAGAGAATGCAGCCCCACTTGCCAAGGCACTCTACACTGCTATAGGCATTCCAATAACAATTTGTTGCTTCATCTATTCATTCCTTTATTGTACATATCCACGTGACAGGGATCGTGCTAAAATGGATGCATTAATAGACACAGAGTTGCAACGGATTGATGAAACAGACTATCATCCTTCCGATGAAGAAAATGACAAACTTCAATATTTTTCCCAATCTGATGAACTGCACAAAAAAGAACTCACCATGATTGATATAGATTACAAGATAGACGAGAGGCTTGACAATGACGAGAAAAGGCTTCTTCCAGATCAGTTGTAATCCTCTGAACTTTGCAGATTGTCGAGCAAATGCAACTGTCAAGTATGTGCTTGCATATTCCACTTAGACTAAGAAAGTGAAAATTACTTCTTCATCATAGTGTGAAGTTTGGCATTTTGACCAACCAAATGTTCTTCAAAATCAAACTTCATCAACATGATTTATTCGATGTGTTTGGTTTTATACTAGATAAGTTAGGATAAAGGTATAATCACAAGCATTCATAGCAGCATTGATATCCGGAGCCCCCATAGTGACCCGAGTTAACATGTAGTACATGGTTAAAACGTCGAAACACAAAAATACATGTATCACCTCGCATACATCAGTGGTAGATCATTTCCTGTTCTGATAAGAAATTGGTAATTCTTCCACTTTTGGAGTACATTTCATTGGATATCTGAAAAGTGGGGGACTATCTCTATGGGGCGAAATCCGTGCTTGGCAAATGAACGAACCAGACTACGACACGTGGATGAATCCAAACCAGGAAAACGTTGAGAGAATCCTGGAATCACAGTCCCTGACATGACTTCAACCGATATTGCCCGGATACAAACAAACTCGCTCTATAACCAGTCAGATCTCTCACCGGAGACAAATCACTTTCCAGCTTGAGCTCCCTCATAATGTCTCTCGGGCAGATCAATAGTCAACCTCGAGTCTAATCTGCCTTCTCCAATCAACTCGAGCCCAACCAGATCGAGCTCATTTATGTGCTACTATGTACTTCCTTTGTTTCAAAAAGAATTACCAACTTTCTTTTTAGTCTGTTTAAAAATAAATGACCATATTCCTTTTTTGGTAACACTTTAATTTCAGCTTTTTAAAGTGTATTTCGGTACATTTGACATAATTTTAATTTAGGACCACAAAATTGAAAACTTTTTTTTATTTTCTTAAACTCTGTATTAAATCAAACTAGGTCATTGTTTTTTTCTAAACGGAGGAAGGAACATTTTTCAGAACTAAGGTGTAGTCCTTCCACACTTAGGCAAAGGCCTGGCTTTTTGGCCTATAAAACAGCCCCTCATAGAAGAGTGAAAGGCATCGAGGACCCTCTCCAAGAGTATTACAAGCTACATTTCACGGTTCTAATGAAAGACGGCATTCAAATAGTGTGTATATATATATATATATATACACAATGTAGGGAGACACTAGATTAGGATAGTAGGCCAGTTTGTAGTTCGATCAGATCATTGTTTCTTATCCTTTGAGTATTAGCCGCTATTCGGCGTAGTGTTATTCTTATAGTTTTTTTTTCTTTTGAATTTGGTTATTATATGTTGTTTTTGTACTTCGATTATGGTTTAATTTTGTTATGACTACTATTTAGGATTGAATTTCTATTATTTATCTCTATACTGCTTTGGACTTGTTTTTTTTTGAGTGAGGGTTTATCGAAAATAGTTTCTCTATATATATTCAAAGTAAAGGTCAGCATACATTTTATCTCTCTAGACCCCACTTACTTTATGGGATTATGAATATGTTATTATTGTTGTTGTATATAAATCTTTAAATCCTCAATAAGTATTCGATTTGACTCATATGTTTTTTTTTTTTAAATAATTAATATATCGAAAATCTTAAAAGTTAAACTCAATTAAATTATGAGAAGTGCATAACAAAGAGAGACAATTGGACCAGATTTGTGCCCCCTTTCAGTTGTGTATTTGTATTTTGTCCGTTTGTCGACTGAAAGAGGGGGCCTTGCATGGTTAAAATATATTCAAAGTACTTTTTAAATAAAAATATATGACTTTGATGGATCTGTCCCACTTTCACTCTCAATAAATATGTCAAAAATATTCAAAACATAGTATTTATTTGCTTCCAACTTGATCTCAATGATACTTCAGAAATTAATCCAATCAAACAAAAAAAGGCATCCGATGAAATACCTTCACCTATTACAAAATAGTGACTCCATCTTGTTTTGTTTTTTTATTTAAGAAAAAAAATCTCTTCTCTAAGAAAGTATGATAAAACCGATTTTTTTATGTTATCTTATATTATATGTTCTTTATAACATTATTTTGTTATAGCAATTAAAAAATATGGAAATAAACGATGATGTCATCATAAAGAGAAATCCAAATTTTCTTTGTTCCTTTCCTTTTTTTTAAAAGCAAATTTACCACTAGACAGAGTGTCTAGGGGCCTTTTATTAAAACTAAAAAGATATCAAAGTACAAGCAAGGAGGGTTAGGCCATACCTTATCAACCTTAATTAAGTATCTAATTTTTTTTTCTAACTTCTACTAACTAACAAGCATGAAGAAAATAAGAGCTAAAGAAAACTAATTAGCTAACTTCCTTCTCTTTTTCAAAAATCTCTTTTTTTCCTAATTTATATTCAGTCTTATTGATCGGTATATTGTAATGGAGTATATAACTGCATTTGTAATTAGAATATCAAAGATTCTAAAGTTGACTTGAGCCCACCACTTGGCATATAATATCATGCCCATCCTTGAAGAACTTTGGACATGGTAGATAGACAGAAAAGTAGTCAAGGATTTCAACTATTATTAGTCACTTGATTGCCATATGATAAATCTTATAATGTATCTTTCCTATGCAATTCATTTCTCTGGCCCTCAATGTGCTTGATTGATCAATTTCTTCATCAAGTGTGCAAGAATATCTAATGCATGTCCTACATCTATCTATTCAATTTGTCATGTTCCATGCCCTACTCTCATTCATGAACTTCCTTTTTTTTTTAAATAGATTACGACAACAATAACATATTCAGTGAAATCCCACTAAATGGATCTGAGGAGGGTAGAGTGTATGCAAACATTTCCATACCCCGTAAAGGTAGAGAGATTGTTTTTGAAAGGTCCTCGGCTCAAGTCCGTCAAATCTAGGGAAAAAAATGAAGAAAATAATGAAGGAATCCTAATGGTTAATAGGAAGAAGCAATGTAAAGTCTACACGAAAGAAACAATACCAGCACCAAAATGATGTGATAATCAAAATATAATAAACAACATATGTCAAGAACTACCAGGGTACGACTAGTACTACGCCAGGTACTAACAAGTCTAAACCATCACAAGACAAGATAACACTCTACTCCTACTAACCTTCTACCCTAATAAGCAATCTTCACTCCTTATCTTATTCATGTCCTTGATAATATGAAGTTGCGTCATGTTCTTTCTAATCATCTCTCCCCAATACTTTGTTGGTCTATCTCTACCCCTCCACATACCCCCTACAAGGCTACAACCAGCCTTTTGCACCAGATCCTCACTGGGGTGTCGGCGCACCTTCTCTACACATGAACAAACCTTCTCAGTCTCGCTTTCCTCATCTTGTTCTCCACAGAGGCCACTCCCACCTCCTCCCCGATAACCTCATTCCTGATCTTGTCACTCCTAGTATGCCCACGCATACATCTCAACATCCTCATCTCCGCAATATGCATCTTCTGAATATGTGAGTTCTGGCCAACACTCCACCCCTAATCACCACTTTATAGAACGTACCTTTAATTAAGTTTAGATGGTACCGACCTTCTTATCACACAAGACTCCAGAGGCAAGCCTCCATTTCATCCATGCTGCCCCAATGCGATGTGTGACATCATTATCGATGTCACCACTACCCTAAATTACAAACCAAACTACTTAAAACCTTCTCTCTTAAAAATAGTCTGTGTGGCAAACCTTACTTCCACGTCCGCATTATCCAATGAAACACTCTAAAGGTACCATAAGTAACATATCTCCTCCAAAACGCTTATAAAATACAGAAACTGAACTCTTCTCTTCTTCCCTAATTACTCGTAACAAAACACAATTATGTTGTTGTGAAAAATTTAAGTTAATAGATGAATTTTGAATTTTATAGGCTTTGAAAATTCTTGAGGAATTCTACTACAATCCCTACAACAATTATTTTAATTCCCCTTTCAAAACCTATTTTTCTTACACATTCTACATTAATAACCATTTGTTTTTCTTGAGACAAAAATAAATAAATTGTTATTCTCTTTTGTCTAACTAGGACTAATTTGGGACTCAACTTGTGGCCTTAAACAAGAATTACTCTTCGAAATTCTAGTGGTTGTAACGTTCGTTAATCATTAATCAGTCGTTACAATTGATAATTCTTTGTGACAATAATTCAAATTAATCTAGCAAATATATCTATCTATATATATATATATATATATATATATATATATATCTTCCAATTAGTACGGATAAATTCGTACAGAAAATATATTTTCTTTCTTCACAAGAAGTAGGTAGTTCTCGTGAAGAAAATATGTTTCTAGTAATATTTTTGAATCTCCAATATATCCCATAGTTTCATGCGTGGATATAGTGTATTAGCTTACTTTTCATGTATTTTTAATTTCCTTTTGAAAATGGAGAAATTTTCATAAATAACTATAATTTGAATCATAATTATGAATAGTATCTATAATTTACCTAATTATAATTCATTGCAATAATTTTAGAGAGTAAAGAGCTGGTAGCAAGTTTGAGAGAGATAGAGGAGCGAATCAAACGAGATCAAGAGAAATAGAGCAGAGAAGAGAGTGGCGATCAGATTGTATCTCAATTTAAAATGGGATATAATAGATACATAAATTTTATTTTTATCTCAATTCTCAAATCTCTCTTGCCTCTCTCCTCTCTCTCAATCTCTCATATAGATATACATATTACCTTTGAAACTAAATTGTAGATACACATTGTATCACTCCTAAAATAAATACATATATAAAATATGTACCAATTTTTTGTGATACACAAATGAAAATAGAAACATTGATACAATGTTTGGAAACTGTATCACCCCTAAATAAATACACAAATACAATTTTTCTGATCATAAGCATATCAATTTTTTGGATACATAGATATAGTTGGTTGTATCAGTATGTATCAACCGATGAAAATACAGTTTGATAATAGGTCATGTATCAGTTATTCTGATACACAAATACAATTTTTTTTCTGACACATAGATACAAATATCAATTTAAGACGAAGAAGAAAAGATCCAAATATTGAACAACAAATTAAGATCCCAAAATGAAATTTTTTAATTGCCTTAAGTGCACTGTTACAAAAAGGTTGATCTAAGATATAAATTTGATCGGTTTGACATTTAGGTTTTTATTACTGAAAATCATTAAAATTTTAATATTATAGGTACAAAATTAATTATTTTATATATATATATATATATATATCCACCAGTAGTGTAATGAAATTATGGAAGAACTTTGTGAGTAAATGAACAAATTATTAGGTGGAGTTTTTCTTCACTCCCTAACTTAATATTTAATAACGTCAAAAATTCCACAAGACTTTTTGCCACTTTGACCCAACTAACATCATTTTCCCTTCGCGCATATACTAATTAATATGTGTGAATATTAAAGAATATTCATTTTAGTGTAGGAATAAAATTACTTCTTTGAGTAGTATATATATACCAAAATTAAATATAAAATTAGTCATGTTATATATTCATCTTCTCATAAAATGTATTAGCTTGAAGGACAAACGTTAACTTCAGGAGCACCATTTTTGGTGTATCATTAAAGATCGTATATATTTAATGTGGACCTCCATTATAGAATAGAAAAAAAGTAGTGTAGAGATCCGCTAAGTATTCTTATACTAGAGGATATTGTAGGCATGGGCGGAGCCAGGATTTTTAATAAAGGGGTTCAAAATCTGAGAAGTAAACACACGAACTAGTGGAAGGGAATTCGACATCTATTATACATACCTAAAAAATAATTTTAACCATGTATAAATAGTAATATTTTTCGTCGAAGGAGGTTCGGATGAACCCCTAAGTATATGTTGCCTCCGCCCTAGGCGAAGCTATGTGGTTGTCAGAATATCTAATTGAACACCATTTGTTAGAAAATAATATTATATATATAAGTAAAATAATTTATAAAATGATTAAATAATATATTGTGAACACTATTGACTTAATAGACGGTTATAGATTAGTGATTTCAGATGCCTATGAAGTTCGAATTCTCAATATCACCTCATTGAAAGTACATGAATCAAGAATTTTATCTAGTTATTCCATCAATGACATTTTTGGCCACATGATGGCGACAGTTTGACGGTGAACGTTTCATGAGATATTTTTGTTCATTAATTAAATATGTTTTACATGCACCATCCAACAACATTACATTTATTGCCAAACCAATTATTAATGAGCTTACTAAGACAATTGGTTTTTTTACCATACTATTGCTAAATATAAAAAAGTTCTTCGCTTCATCTTGAAACAAATTAACTTTTTAATCATTTTTTAAAATACAACAACTACGTATATATGTTTTCAAATATAGTTTATTATTTATTCTATCTATCTCAATTTATAGGACATATTTATTTTATTAGTTCTTGAATGGCATTTAGTAATAATTTATTTTATAAATGTATATTATATCCTAATAAGATGATTTATAGCCATTCACACAATCATCTATGATTTATTTTAGGCCATAAATTGTAAAAGGTCTTATTTTCTTCTTAAAATCTTTGTTTATACAAACTACATCATATAAATTGAGACAAAACAATATTTATATTTGTTTACTTTATTGAATATTTGTTCTGAATTTTTTATCATAATTAAATTTCTTTTCCCTAAAAGGAAAACACGAAGTTTCCATATTTGACTTGTCTATTTTTTATTGAAAATGTTTATGACTTTATAAATAGAGGCATTCACAATATAATTCTAAGGGCTTTGAAAGTTTTGTGAATTGTGTGAAGTTACTTCTGGTAGATGTAGGTTAGTTGCCAAACATATTAAATATTTGTGTCTTTTAATATATTTGTTTTCTTAGTCATAATTTTTGAAAGTCTTCTTCACTAACTTCCGCATGAAAAATAATTATTTTCGGACCTAACAAAGGTGTCTATGGACTCTAAACATAATATCAAAATAGAAAAAAGATAAAGAATTTGTAGCCCAAATTTGAACGAAAGTTGGAATAAAATAAATAAAAAGCCAAAACCGCGTAGTTATTTGGATACTATGCTTGTCTAATAGCTCCATGTGATGATAGTCATCTTGTACGACTTTGACATTAAAGTCTCCTCATTATACTTCCATCACCATTCACACACAAATTTTTATAATAATCTCTTTCTCAAATTCAGATCCAATTCAGCCTTTAAATCTTCAACAAAACCTTGAAGAAAACAGTCATAGAATTCAGTACATATGGCTCCACTTACAACTCAAAACACTTGCAGCTTTTCTAACATGCTTTTAATACTCTTACTAGCTTCTTCATTCATTTATGTTCATAGTCAGAACAATGCTTCATCAACAAGAAGAATATTGAAACTAGACATTGATGATAATGATGATCATTCTCATCAACCAATTAAGAAGAAATCTATTTCAATCATTGATGATGATAATCCTCAACCACTCAAGAAGAAATCCAATTCAAATTCACTTTCCAGTTCCAAGAATCAAACCAAACTCATCAAATCCACTACTGGCTCTTCCAAGAACCAAACCAAATTAACCAAAATTTCTTCCTCTAGTTTTGGTTCAATCAAGAACCAAACCAAGCTACCAAAAACAAAACTTTCAGTTTCTGTTTCTGTTTCAACCAAGAACAAAACCAAACTCACCCCAGAAGAGAAACTTGCACTAAAATCCCAATTGAAAAAACTCAATTCCACTTCCACCAAATCCTCAGATCTATCCAAAATTACCTCTTCTTTGTCCAAGAACAAAACAACCACCACAAATGAATCCAAATCCAAAAACCCAACAAAATCCCAATCATCTCCAGACAAAACTACCAAGAAAGTAACAACACAAAAGCCCTATTGGCTAAAAAATGATGAAGATGACTTAATCTCTGATCTTACTGACTTACCATCAAAATTCCAAGAAACCCTTTTACCAGATTTAGAAAAAATCTCAAAAACCTCAAAAGTCTACCTCAACAAAGCCAACAAACAAATCACCAACAACTTCAAACCCATTGTAGGCAACAAATATGCATCCACAATAGCCTCAATAACTTCATTCACCTTCATTATAATCCCTCTAATTCTTGTTTCCCTCATTTTCAACAAAATCAAAGCTTATTTTTCACTCCAAAGACTCTTAATCTTCATCCAAGTTTATCTCTCAATTTACTTCTCCATTCTCTGCCTTTCTTCTCTACTCACTGGGTTAGAACCACTGAAGTTTTTCTACGCTACATCGCAGTCCACCTACATTTGCCTACAGCTCCTTCAAACTCTCGCTTACGTGTTGTACCTTTTGATGCTATTGATGTACCTCGTCTTAGTATTCTCAAC
This sequence comes from Solanum etuberosum, assembly GCA_029582245.1. Taxonomy (NCBI): domain Eukaryota; kingdom Viridiplantae; phylum Streptophyta; class Magnoliopsida; order Solanales; family Solanaceae; genus Solanum; species Solanum etuberosum. The sequence continues at coordinate 51,304 of JAJONR010004381.1, forward strand.
GGATACTGGGCCGGTTACGAAAATGATTGGGCTGACCCAAACTTTTGTGGGCTTTGCTGTTGGGCTTCATTATTATATGACGGTGTTTCATAAGGCTGTGTTACGTCAGCATCCTAAGACTAGTTGGAGAATTCATGCTATTTATGCCACGTGTTTTCTTTTCATTTGTCTCTTAAATAGAGCTGAAAAAATGAAGAAAAGTTACCTAGAAGAAGGTGGTGAAGAGGGTAAAATGAACTAGAAGTTTTTTTTTTTTTTTTATATAATTACTTAGATAGGAAGTGAGATAAAAAATAGAAGGAAAAAAACATTGTTTCTTCTATATTGCAATTTGTAATTTATGAGGGTTTTATTATTATTATTATATATTTTGAATAAATGATGCAATTGTAGTAACATTTGGTTCTTTTGTAACTTTTATTCAATAAAAAATGAGGCTAGTGTAGAACATCTCCCACTATAAATATGGTTCTATACTTTTAGAAAGGTATTGAATTCCCTTGAGACGTAATCAAAAGGGTAAAGAATTACCCATATAGTTACATTGCTACGATAAATTTATTAAACAAGTTTAAGAGAAATTTTACACATATAAATTCGACATCTCATAACCTAATCGAAAAAATGACAAATCAATCAAAAATATCATCAACTATTTATGATTTATTTAAACATCACATAGTTTGATTTACAATATTATTCGGTGCACCCATTCATCGAAAAAAAAACATTTACTTAATTCGAAAATTTGAACACCTCAGCAAAAAATTTAGCTACACCACATGGACATGTTACACCAAGCACGTGAATAAACAAAATGGTTGCACCTCTGGCAATGAATATAACACATTGTTGATTAATTTTGAGCCATATAATCGTTCTCCGGCAACGGCCTAATCACGTAATCGTTCTCCGGTAATGATCTGGACGGAGCTTCCTCTGCCACTGGCACTTCAGTAAGTAATGGTACAATTATTGCTGCCGAATCTTCCAAAAATACCGGTCTTGTTTCAACTAATATACAATTTTGCGCGAAAACAAATAGTACTCCCAAAAATGCGAAACCTAAAAAACCCAATGAAATAGTCCAGACCTCAGACGTGATTATTCGATGATCATTTCCATCATCAGCGGAAGGAGCGGGGCTAGGAGCAACATTCAGCTCAGCAACAATAGCGAAATGTCCCTGTTTTCTTGTTGAACATGTATTTCCATTTGTCACATTACCAAACTCGATGGAATTAATCGAGTCAAAATAAACACACTTGAGCGAAGACTCCTCTGACTCAGGCGGTACATCACTGAACTTGATGTCTACAGGATTTTCTAATGGATGGATTTGCAATTGTAATTTGTTTTTAGCACACATATCCATCGCATCATAAGTCAAAATACCCAAAATTGGTGTTTGATAAATGTAACCAATAGGTAACGGATAATAAAAAGACGACCAATTACCAAGATTTTGATAGACAAGAACGATTCTTGTTACATAAGGCTCCACGGTGATTCCAGTTGGGATAAGAAATTCATGATAATAACCATATCCTCTCCATTTTAAGCTATCTCTTCGAAGCATCAACGCGGATATTTTAATCCCAGACAAATTAGAAGGAACAGTTCCTTCATAAGCTGTACCTGTTTTTGTTTTTGGCCATGATAATGCCTTGAAAGCATATTCTTGAAGTAAAGAATCAAGAGAACTTTTTGTTGAAAATTCCGAATTAATTGATTCAGATCCAATCGCAACACAAATAAGAAACCAAAAAATTGTGACTGAATGCATTATGAAATTGGGATAATTTTTATGGTTGATTTATGGAAACTAGAAAAAAGAGATGAAAATTGGAATAGAATTTTTGGTATGCAGAAAAAAAGTGGGGAACAAGTAATTAAAGCTATAGTTTTTGTTCAAAATTAAGTCAACTATTAATCATGTTAGGGTGTATGAATTAATTCCTTATTTATTTATTTATTTATTACAGTTAGGTGACCGAAAATGTCATATGTACAGATCATCTAGGCTCTAAGCACTATAAATATTCAATTAAAATATAGATAAATATTAATAGTATTCAATTTCATAAAACTTTTATAGTTGTAGTTTAATCTAAGTCCGTTTAAGTTTTAATATTAATATAATATACAAGTAAAAGTGAACGAAGAAATTTAAAATATTTTCGTTTGCGGTAATAATCAACTTATATAGATTTGTACATATTGACACCGTAGATATTTTAATTATAAATATTGTTGTTGCTCGTAATAATAATTTTTATTAATATTAATAATATTTATTAACTGTTAAATATTTAATCATAAATATTATTCTATTTATTCATATTTATGTTATCGTATTCAATTGATCACATAGTTTAAAAATGAAAGGAGAAATCGTTAAAATTTGTGGAATAAATCATAAAAATTTATGTTGCTATGAATTATTTTATTATTAGTTTAAAAAAACGAAAAACTACCTAACTAGACATACTTTACTACCATATATATATATATACTTAATTTACCTCTAGTTTTAAAAAATGATAAATTACTTAAGTACACACCATTATTTACCATATTCTTTATTTTTCCCTATCATTTCAGAATAATACAAAAAATCCAACTTTTCACCCAAAACTCAAACCATCCGGATACATTATTCCTCTCCACTCTAAAACCCACGTTCTGCGTTTTTTTCTCATCTTCTTCAATTTGTTGTTCTGCGTTTTTTTCTCCATCGATTTTGTCGGATACATATGGATACTCCTTCGTTTAGTATTGGGATTACCCAAATAGTTACACCTAACACTAATCGAATCTTTCATTCTGATGATCTCAAATGGGTCGATAACAAATCAAAAAGGTTGCATGATCCTTTAACAATGGCAAACTAGACATACTTTACTACCATATATATATACTTAATTTACCTCTAATTTTTAAAAAAGGATAAATTACTTAAGTACACACCATTATTTACCATATTCTTTATTTTTCCCTACCATTTCAGAATAATACAAAAATTCCAACTTTTCAACCAAAATCCAAACCATCCGGATACATTATTCCTCTCCACTACAAAACCCACGTTCTGCGTTTTTTTCTCATCTTCTTCAATTTGTTGTTCTGCGTGTTTTTCTCCATCGATTTTGTCGGATACATATGGATACTCCTTCGTTTAGTATTGGGATTACCCAAATAGTTACACCTAACACTAATCGAATCTTTGATTCTGATGATCTCAAATGGGTCGATAACAAATCTAAAAGGTTGCATGATCCTTTAACAATGGCAAACTAGACATACTTTACTACCATATATATATACTTAATTTACCTCTAATTTTTAAAAAAGGATAAATTACTTAAGTACACACCATTATTTACCATATTCTTTATTTTTCCCTACCATTTCAGAATAATACAAAAATTCCAACTTTTCAACCAAAATCCAAACCATCCGGATACATTATTCCTCTCCACTACAAAACCCACGTTCTGCGTTTTTGTCTCATCTTCTTCAATTTGTTGTTCTGCGTGTTTTTCTCCATCGATTT